>JAXGGA010009320.1:0-52059 GCA_038373865.1 Uloborus plumipes
ATGAACTTTGGACCTAATGTGCAGACTGAAATCATAGTCTAAAATGGTCCAAAAAAAATTCTTGTATATTTCAAATCTTTTTCTTCCATTTAATAACCACCCGCCACTAGTTTTATCATTTACAATATTTTTTTAAAAAATTTGAAAAATCTGAAAAAAGTCAAAAAATTCAAATTTTTAGGCCAAATGCGCAGACTAAAGATGACGTCGCAAAAGTGAAATTTTTTGCAGAATTGTTACTTATCCTTCATTCACAGTAAATGAAAGGTACCCCTTTACGAAAATCAAAAATTCATTTTTTTCGCTCCACCCTAATGTCCATTTTAATCGATACCAAACCGTCAGTAAATAGAAATATTGTTACATTGCATATGTAAATGTGTATAACTTTCACTTTTCTTATAAATTTTCTTATTTTGAAGCTTCTAAACACATGATTTTATATTTTTCCCGAATCAGAACCTTTAAAAAATACCAAGCACTTATTATAAATGATATAATTTAAATCATTGAACATTTTTATTATCATTTACAGTAAAATGAATTTTTTCATTCCTAAATCGAAAGAAGTATTATGTATTATAACTTCATCATGAAAAAAAAAACCCATAAAAAATATGCACATAATATCATTTATGAAAAAGTTCAAAAGTAATTTATCCTTCACCATTGGATAAAAGGTATAAATTTTTATTTCTAGCTTTCACAGTTGTCTAAGATATATTAATTGAAGAAAAAAACATTTTTAATTCAGCGAAATTGCATGTATAATCGGAATTTAATTTCACAGTGTTTGATTTTCGTTTCAAAAACAACTCCTAGTTCAGTGAGCATGTGCTAAGTAGATATCATTTGGAGAGAACTCAGGTAAGTTCTTTTCATGTTTTTATTTTTCATAGATCAATTTATCCGATTGTTACATGTGTGGTGAAATTTTATTGATTTTGTGAGGAAAATGTATTATTTAACATTTAGTAGATAATGCTTTTTCCAAAAAAATTGTTAATTTGATTACAAACGTAAAAATACAGCGAAAAGAGTTATTTTTGTTTAACCATTTTGCTCTAAATAGGTTATTAAGCGCCCGCCACCTTATCTTATAGTCTGTTACTTTAAAACAGACGCATCAAGGTCACACATTTTACGGCGTCACCTTGAAAACTGCTGAGACAATTCATTTATTTTCGGACTTTCAAGTTAGGTTTCCATGGAGATAACGCAAAAAATTGCTACCTTGATACGCCTAATTTAAAGTAACAGACTATGGAAGGGAGAGAAGTCTCAATTGGATGAGTTGGTTCCGGATTCGAATCCCGGTTTTGGTATGAATGTACTTTCTCAATTCCGTCCTTGTTCGTTTATGGTGCTAGCTACTGTGTTGTTGGGATGTGAACGGTTGCCTACCCTATAAACGGGTATATGACATGTATGTACTGCGGAAGTCGGACTTCACACCAAGTTACGGTAAATTTGGAAAAGTTTAGCAGTACACCCCAAATTGCCAGCCTAGCTGGCACAAAACAGCAACAAAGACAACAGGTTACTAAATGACTCTCAATAGTATAAATAAATTATAGATAGCAACTAAAGGTAAACAACGCCAGATTCTAAAAATATTTTGCCATTGGGAAATACCTTCTTGTTAATCTCTACTAATAATAAAGCTGAAAGTTTGTCTCTCTGTCTTTCCTTCTGTCTGTCTGTTACGCGCGTAGCGCCAAAACCGTTCGGTCGATTTTCATGCCACTTGGTACAAAATTAGTTTGTAGCATGTAGTTTTGCACCTCGAAGCGATTTTTCGAAAATTCCATTTCGTTCTTTTTCTATTCGAATTCTTAGCGGAAATTCGATAAAATAGGGAAGAAATATTTTATACACATTTTCAAGTCTTATGTCATTCGAAAGCTTGAAATTTTCTGCACAAAATGACGTTTTTTCGAAGTTTCTACGATCATCAGGAGAGCTGTAACAATTGTTTTTAGAATCCCGAAATTCAAGGCTTACCTTCAGTAAAGCAAGCCAAACGATTCTAAAATGGCTTTGCTCGCAAATAAAATTTGTTTGAAAATAGAGATGAAATGAATTATTTTATCAACGGAAATCAACTTTTCATGTTGTTACCATGGTTACGTTTTTATTTCGTTCTTTTTCCCTTAATAATTTTAAAAATGTATTTGTTTTTGTAACAATCCAAACTCCAAGCCTTATTAAAATTAGTCAAATGAAATATTAAAAACCGTGATAAGATGGCACCTGTCAATCAAATGAGAAATCGAGTCCTTTCCTTAAAATACAGGATACCATTCTAAATTTATCGTCTGCAAAACATATTTTACTTCATTAATAATTTATTTCAATATAAATTGCAGCAAATGGCTTGAGTGAACGAATTTAGCTTTTAATTTATCGTTTGCTGGTTGATCTTTGTCGATGTTTATTGTTTTTATTATCATTGTGAAGAATAATGCACGAAATTTCTATGACTAATACTTAAAATTTTTAGGATCAGTTGAGTTTAAAAGAAAAAATTGCTCCAAATATACTTTTGCAATGTGATTATTTATTGTTGGACTGTAATTTGCAGCAATAATTGCATTTAATAAATAATGAAAGACAATATTAAAAATTATTTTTTTGGCGACTTTTTTACAATTTGGCATTCAATTCTATTTCAGTATATTTACTTCTATCTTATTGCGATATTGCATTGTTCTTTCTAAAGTATGTCATTTCGGAAAATGTATTATTTTGTTTTTGAAGTTAGGAAAGAAAACTTTCTTCTTCTTTTAAACTTTGGTAAGATTTCTGTTGGTTTCTGTGAGCAACAAAATTTTTCTTATTTTTTCTTTTGGCTTATTTTTGTGCACCTATCTTTGGGGTTGCATTCGAATGTCCCCAAGGGGGTGATTTACCCCTTTTATGGGGTAATCAGGGCTTTCAATGCAGACCAAAGTGATATGAATTGGCGCGACCACTTGGCGATATCTCGCCAAGCTTTTGGTCACCAAGTGTTTGACGCCAATTTGGCGACATATCGCCAAGTTGGCAATAAATTTAGCGAAAAAAAAATTTTTTTGGGTTCAATTTGGCGCTATTGGCGATATTTTGCGAAAAATCTACTGAATGATGTTAAAATCGGCGATATTTAGGAGATTAATCATTGTAAAACATTTTTTTGCATTGTTTCGTGGCAAACTAGGGATGCAAATGTTTGAATTGTTATCTTACTCACTTCAAGCACTATTTTAGCACTTAAGGCATCTACTAAGAAATTTACACGTAAAAGGAAGTAGTGTAGGGTCCATACCAAATTTTTATATCATACTTTGAAGGAATTATAGTTGAATTATAACTAAAATAGAGTATTTTTTCTGCTATATCATTTTTTTACAAATGAACTTTTAATTTTATACCACGGGCAAAGCCGTGCGGGTACCGCTAGTACCACCTAAATTAAATCTTAATAATCTTTGCTAAAATTACGCATCAGCACGCTTCACTCTACACTGCATGATTTTTATTTCTTTGAAAGAACTATATATATTTTTCAATGTAATAAGAAAATATTGGAAAACATTTTTAAAAATTTAACTTTGAGGATAGATGGTTATATTTGCTATAAAGGTACCGAATACTTGCTTTTTAGCCTACTTTCCCGTTAAAAATAAAAGAAAGACGAAAAAAGTATTAAAAGTAGCTTAATGCATCTAAAAATATCGCCAAGTCCAAAAAATATCGCCAAGTTAAAAAAAAATATCGCCAAGTCCGAAAAATATCGCCAAGTCCGAAACATATCGCCAAGTTAAAAAAATAAAAAGGTAAAATGAATATCGAAAAATTAAAAATTTGAAAGTAGGGTATTGAGATGGGGAATTTGTGCGTCGGTCTGTCGGTCGGTCGGTCGGTCTGTCGGTCGGTCGGTCGGTCTGTCGGTCGGTCGGTCTGTCGGTCTGTCTGTCCCCCCTAATAACTTTTGAATGAACAGTCCGATTTGAACAAACTTTTTTTTGTTCGAAAGATCTTTTCAAGGATACTTCATTCCCGTATCTACATTTTCGATTTGAACAATGTTTCGTTCAACATTGAACCGTTCAAACAAGCTGTCACGCCTAATAACTTTTGAATGAACAGTCCGATTTAAACAAACTTTTTTGTTCGAAGCATCTCGGCAAGGATACTTTATTACCGTATTTAAATTTTCAATTTGAACATTTTTGGTTCAACATTGAACCGTTCATGCAACCTTTCCCCACCTAATAACTTTTGAGTGAACCGTCCGAATTGAAAAAAATATTTTATTGTTCTAAAGATCTCGGCGAGTACAGCTCATTCATATATGTGATTTTTCGATTTGAACAATTTTTGGTTCAACTTCGAACCGTTCAAACAACCTATCCCGCGATGCTAACTTTTGAGTGAACAATCCGATTTGAACAAACTTTTTTTGTTCGAAATATCTCATCAAGAATACTTCATTCCCGTATCTACATTTCCGATTTGAACAATTTTTCGTTCAACATTGAACCTTTTAAGCAACCTTTCCCCACCTAATAACTTTTGAGTGAACCGTCCGAATGGAATAAATTTTTTTTTGTTTGAAAGATCTTGGAGAGACTTTCCCATACATTCCCATATTTCGCTTTTTGATTCAAACCATTTTTCGTTCAATAGTGAACCGTTCAGAAAAAAAAAAATTACATTAGCGTCTACGGGGAATTTAAGTTGTATGTTGATCCTGAACTTAAAGTCGGATTTCCTTCAAACTAACTTTGTAAGAAAATGGTTTTGATAAATAATGTTTGTAAAGTACTTTTCTAAGTAATCTTCTGTGAGGACTCTGATTCCGACTCCGACAACATGGCAGAAATGCACGCTCAGAGAAAAAAAGACTGAACGTACAGACGATTTTTTGTTTATTTATTCATTTGTTTTATTTTATTCATTATTATTATTATTATTTATTATTATTTTTTTTTTTTTTTGCAGACGATTTTTTTTGTAACAAATTTTTCATTCACGAGAACATTTTATTCTTTATTTATATTTAACAACTGGCAACGTATTAAAAGTGAAATTCCGGACATTTTATTAACGGACGATTTTTTTTCTTTTTCTTTTTTTTTCTTTCTTTGATAAAATGTGTTTTGATGATCTTTGTACTTTTATTTATTTATTTTTTTTAATTATTATTATTATTATTATTATTATTTTTTTTTTTTGAAAACGATGGAGGATTTTTCTACGAAGGAGCTGTAACAGTTACTCTTTAAAAGGTGTGACAAAACTTTATTTATTCGTTAATTACTTTTTACGTGTCTATTTCATCTGATGAGAGGGGCATATTTTGCTTTTCGAAATCAGCTCTAAGTGCTAAAAAGGTATGTTTGACATAATTTTCAGTCTCAGATAATCAAGAGAATAATTATCAGATGCAAAAATGCCGATGTCGATGTACGGGAAAGTAGGCTCGTTTAGTTCTTGACAGAACTTCTTGTTATGCTTAAGTTGCCTTATGCCTGGTCATAAGGAAAAATAGTCAATGTATCCAAATGGCAACGCTATGCAGTGTAGGGTTAAAATGCGTAGATCAAAGTACAATGTTCGAATTATACATAAATTTAAACGCACTACATAAATAATTAATTTTCAAAGGATGAAGTTCCTAATCAGAATTTCAGATGACTAACTTGATTCTAAGTACCACTTAAAAATTTCGGAGTACCTTGCCAAAATCAGAAGCTTAAGTCAATAAGAGTACTGCTTTATAACTACAAAAACAACCAATTTAATTGCAAAGCGTAACGTAAACAATTCTAAGGAGGGATACAATTTTTTAACCGTATGTTATTAAAAAAAGACACGCTAATTACAAGAACGTGAACAGAAAATGCATTGATACTAAAGTCATTGATACGTTGAAACATGCTTCAATTTCAGTTATCATACTGAAACTATAAAGCTGCAGCATATAAACAACATTTGAAGATATAAGCCGAAAATAATGTCATGCATTATATATTGTAACATTTTATTAAATTATTGTTTTTGACTATATCTCGAAGTATCTGTATGTCTGCAAAGTCATCTTCCCTGCTATTTAGAGAAAAATTTGCAATTCTTATACAAATCCAGTTTTTGTCGGATTATCACCAAACTTGGCACGGAGGCTGCCTGATGCAGTAGAATTCACATAGGCGGGGTTTTTAAATTAAAAAAATCCAATAGCTGAAATTCCAATTTTTTGTCTCAAAATGGTCATTTTCTTTTAATTTTGAATAAATAGAGTAATAGAGACAGTCCTTTAAGCATACGAATTGATAAAATTTAACACATTTAAATGTGAGTATTTTCCATTACGATTAACAATGAATTATCAATTTAAGGCTCACCTATTTTATTTTAGTATGAAATAAGTTAAACATAATGCAATACCGGTCAACGCAGACGTAATAGTCTAGTATATGCATAAACATAAAATTTAAAAACTTATTCCTTCAAAGGAAGCATGCTTGCACTATAAACTTCCATTTTTGTAGATAAATGTACCGGAAATAATCCTCTTTGGGATTAATTTCAACCACCTGCTGCGAGTATTAAAAGCACTGAAGCTCTTACTTGAAAAGATCTCAAGATTTCCCACGCTACTTAAAAGATATTCATTATGAAAATCTTCAATGGCACGGAATAATACTTCAGAAAACTTCTTCTGAAAATTTTAAGTGTTGGTAATTATACTTTTCAAGGAAACGTAGAAGTCGGAAAGGTTAGAGTTTTGCTTCATTCAACGGATTAAGGTGAGGTTCCAGTATTTCCAAAATGCACAGCCAATAAATGCTTTAGTAAAAATGTGAGACTTTTTATTTTAATGTCTTCATGTTAAATCTGGATTGTACTTGGTAGTTGCTGCTTTTAAAACTGAAAAGCTTATTTTGATCTCGCTTAGGAAGATTAACGCCACCTAAATACTAAATGCCTACTACATTTTCCTCAATACGGGAGGTTATTCCGGGGGTATAATACGGGGTTATTCCACTTTGAGCGCCACCGTGCGGATATCCGCTGATGCCTTTGTTGTGGGGATGAATCCAAATAATATTCGATATAAATTTTTGATTGGTTAATTTTTAAATTTAAATTTAGAAATCAACCAACCGTTAATTTCTCTGTTTCGAAGAACTCCGATACATGGCAGTACTTCGTGAACCAAGGGAGAAATTTTACTCTGTGCTAAAAACCAAAAAGCAGTGTAGGCATTTAGTATTTAGGAGGCGTTGGTAATACTCATTCAAGCAAATAACAATATTATTTCATCAATTAAATTTTCAGATGGCAAAGTCTGTAATTCATCTGTTTCGCGCATTTTTCAGTAAATATGTACTACAATGATTCTTTAAAGAATTTATATATATTTTTTTTTTATCTAAACTTGGAAGAGATTCTACAAAAAAAAAAATCTTGTTCAGAGATTTCACTCTCGTTAAGATATTAGTATGACGAGCATAAGATTATACTTTTAGTTGAAACGGAACCGACTAAAACTAGGCAAAAGTCACTAACAGAGGTAGTAATCCAACCCTTGCTTGGTTCCTGGTCTGGATTTAAAAAAAAAAGTCTCTTAACCAATTAAAACTGGGAACTGGTAGAAATGTGTAAAATCCTAAAATATTGCTTAGAATAAATCTGTAACGTTTCATAACTTTTTTTCAATATAATATCAAATTTTAAAAAAATAAATAAATAATCACAAACAACAGTAAAAACTGCAACTAATAGACACTGAAAGTAAAAACACGCGTTTGAAATTAGTAGTGTTATTCGAGCAATTTTATCATCTTTACCATTGCTTGCAAATTTTTGCATAGAAGGAAAATTTTTATTTTATTCTCTCACTCAAAAACTAAAATGGATTGAGTATTGCATTGTAGCTAAATATTAGATCTGTACATTTGATCTTGAGATCCAAATCGTATTTATTATTTTCGCTTAATGGTAATTCTGAGAAAAAAATGAGCTTCGTTCAACGAACTTTTTTCTTTCCAAATTAGTCGGGCAAGATACTTTGCATCTATACCAGCTTCACGCAAAATACAACAGATAGAGAAAATCAACCTTATTTACATCAGCCAAATTCAATTAAAATTTTAATTCAACTCAGTCAATCTTCATTGTTTATATTAGGATTGATAGTTAACTTCAAGCTACCGTAATGCAATTAATTCGACTACTAACTGAGTCGAAAATGTTGAAATTAAGCTTGTTAAACCTAGTTAGATTAAAGCCATGCGGGGAACAAATTTGCATACGTTAAACTTATTTGCATTATTGACTTTTAAGCTACATTCTGCTAAATTTTCCAATGTAACTGCATTATCAAATGCAATGACACATTACATTTAAACGAATGTGTCAAAGGTTATATATATATATATATATATATATATATGGATAGATGGATGTTTGTTCCTTATATAAATCCAGTTTTCGTTGGCTTTGAATTAGACTTGGCACAGAGGTTCCTTGATGTACTAGAATTCACATAGGTTGGGTTTTAAAATTTAAAAAAGATCCAAAAAGCTCAAAATTCAAATTTTTTGTCTCAAAATGTCCATTTTCTTTCAATTTTTAATAGATAAAGTAATGGAGATAAGCCTTTAAGCATACAAATTGATAAATTGTAACACATTTAAATATGAGTATTGTTCAACAAAGATTACAGTTAACAATGAATTATCAATTTAATGCTCAACTATTTCATTTTAGCATGAAATAAGTTAACAACAATTATAATTCATGTTCTAACGACACAGCATATACAACATGCCTAATACTTTTTCGCCTTTTGTTGATGCTATTTTTCTGTAAACGCTTAACTTTCTGTATTATTTTAGTTCTTTTTAGAGTTTGTACCTAAAAAGCAGATTGATGCAATTTTTATGTGTCATGTGGATAGAATTCATTCAAATATTTTTTAGAGCTATATTGTATTAACCCTGCTACTGTGTTCGGGTCCTTTTCGACCCAAAACAGATTTCATTTGCTTATAAATTTTCGAGTAACGTTGGTATAACGTTGTAACTTCATGAATGTGTTCATTTTCATGTTATATTACACACATATTTTTTTCGTTTTGATTGAAGTATAACCCTACTTGTCAAAAAAAAGTTTACTAATACTGTGTTCGGGTCCTTTTGGACCCATATGATTAAAAAGCATGTATCAGAGGAACAAAATCATTTTATGCTTGTTTATTTTATGCATAATTTATGAAACAATAAATAAAACATTTGTTCATTGTTTTTGTACGTTTTTTAAATATTTTTAATGGTTATCTTCTGTTTTTCTTTCATTCATTTTTTTTCTTTCTGAATACCATTTCGTCCTTTCTATGAATTGAAATCAGTACCAGTGAAAATGTTTCAAGGTTAACTTTCATAGAACTGCAAACTCTGCAATTATGCCTATCTGAGGGGAATTCCCTTTTACCCCCTCTCTCCGGCGCTTCCCCCGCGCATATGATTCTGTACATAAATCTGTACATCTCATACAAATGTTGTACTGTTCCTATTTCCATTTTTAACACTTCTTTTTAAGCTTAAAAATTTCTAGTAAATTTCTTAAAGTGACAGCTTACATAATTTTTGTTAGTTTTTCTTTAGTACGAAAAACTGGAATTGCTATAATATTTAAATTTTATTTATGTGTTTTTCTCGGATTAAATATGTAAAAATAAAATGCAAAAAATTGAGTGATTTATGTTTGGAAGTTTTCTAATAAAATCAAATATAACAATTAAACTTGAAAAAATATAAAAAAAGTGATGTTAGGGAATAAATTACATATGTTGGGTCCATTTGGACCCGAACACAGTATACGTATGTTCGGGACGAACACAGCAGCAGGGTTAATAAGCAACGCCGGGTAATAAGCTAGTATCAGTATATAAAGACTACTTAATATGATTTTAACTCTTGTGTACAAGTATTTGTAACTGTATTTCTTTTTTGTTAATGATTTTTTATTTTGATATCAGCATGACTCATAGAAAGCTATATACAGGATGCTTCGTTTTAGCTTGCATGACCTTTATTTTCGCAACCATTTGACCAAGACTGCAAACTTCCAATTGCAAAAAATACTCACAATAAGGTGCAGAGTTATTACATTAAAAGTTTAAGAGGGAAAAAAAGTAACTCCCTAATTTTTATGTAATTAAATCTAAATTGAAAAATAATTCCCACAAAAAAGTTTAAAATATTTGCTAATAAATATCGAACAGATGTTCGAGTTTAAAGTTGTACGGTCCCATGCAAAGAATCAAATCAGAACGTATCTCCCTTTCAGTAGAATGACTAGTTGTCACTCTGCTGAAGCCGTTAGCGAGTATATTCCCCCCCCCCCAAAGCGTTTTTAACAGATAGTGTAAAGTGGTGGTAGGTCACAAAACACTACGTTTATTTATTTATTTATTTATTTTTTTTTTTTTGAGCTCTTGATTTTCCTGAATATAATTAAGAGGACCTAGGATCCGTATAAAAATTTGCATTTCGCATTTTTTTACTACTTATATTATCTAATAAAGGTCGAGAGTAGCGGCGACTGAATTTAATTTTTAGCGACTACAAGATGTTATGTTAGTCATCAAACTGGCGACCTACTTTTTTTTGTGAATAAAATTACAAACTGCCGATGCATCGTGCCGATTATGAAAAGAGAATGAAAATTAGCATCGTCACTCACATGCAGAATCAAGGGAAGTGGGACACAGTTTTTGAAGTTGGTTGAAAGTGGCCACAAACAGCGCCACAGTGACCATTTACTTTTTTGGGTTTACTGGCCACTGGCTACTTTCAATTTTTTTTTAGTTTCAACCTAGATTATCTGAACTCTGCACCTCATTTTGAGCTTTTTGCCATTGGACTTGTGCATCTAGGACGAACAGTTACGAAAGTAAAGGTCATGCAAGAAAAAACTTAACACCCTGTATATCCTATTATTGCAATATTCAATTTTCTGATAATGTGCTTCAAATTCACAGTTTAACATCTTTAATTATTTTCTTTACAGGTAAGTTCCAGTTGAAATATTTTTTCCAGTAGTTTTATACTATTAATCGTAAGTAGTCTAAGCCGATATTTCTTGTATACTATATTTTTATATAATTACACATTTTACATGCTGCTTTAGTTTTTATAATCTAAAGGTATTATTTATAGAGCATATAATTTTTAGTTTTAGCTAAAATGAGAAATAGCAGATCCTAAAAGTCAGTAGAGAGGCATAAGGACTAATCCCAAGCTCAGGCATAGGAGAAAAGATAAAAAGTAAAAATGTTTCTTAGATTTTATTTTGGACGAAATATTTAGTGGTGAATACCAACTATTAATTGAAATTAAAAATCAGCTTAAATGAAGCACAGATTAGTTAGAAAGTACATCAAAGAGCTATTACAAGGCTACAATGGAGCCTCTCCTTCAGTGTAAATAGCTCAGCACGCATCATGAAAGCAGCGAGAAACTTTTGCACAAAGGAAGAGGCCCAATTGTAGCCCTGAATTAGCTATTTGCTGTACTTAATGCCTAATGTGTGCTTTATCTACGCTGATTTTTAACTTCAATTATAATTTAGCACAATGCTTATTTGGTTATTTTTCATTTATACCAACTATTGTTGCATGGGGAGATTTGGCTTTTACATGCGTTTAATTCCTCACATTTTCGTCAAAATGTTTGTGTTTTCTTCCAATTTTGATCAAATTGTTATATAAAAATAGTATATTTTAAATATTTGTGAGCGTTTTTTATTTTAACATTTATTTAATGAAACACTTTAATGAGAAAAAGCAATATTTTGGTTTTCAGCTTTTCTTTTTAACCTTTTTAGCATCGCATGTTTAAATCTTTTCTTCTGCTTTCTTGTGGTGGGTATGCGCAGTACTCCAAAGACATTCAGGGATATGCTGGGGCTCGACAGCACTTTTCAAAGTCTGAAATGTAATTGGTGTAGTTCATGTGTTGATACCCCTGCCACCCAATTCCGCAGATATTCGGGAGTGTACTGTACAGTCATAGGAAAAAAGAAAACGAAATACTCTGAACCATTCGGCTACTTTTCTAGCTAAGAACAAAAGAAAGGTGTCATCTGTTATGGATTAAAGTCTTCTTGAAAACTATGGGAATAAAATTTTGATAAGGGGCCGTATACAAAGTGAAATGAATGCAAAGTCTGAATTTTCAAAGCGAACCCCTACAATTGGTTACATAATTAGATGTGGACGGTCAAAAGTAAGCAGGGTTCCAAGCTGCATTACTTTAAGACCAGTAGAACAAAAGTTATGAGCAAACAAAGATTTAGGGACCACTACCGCATGTAAAATGCTACTTTCAAGGTCAAAGTTTACAAAGAGTAGACAAATCATATTTTTTCGAACAAATTAACTAAGGCTACTCGATATTTTTCGCCCTTCAAATAATTAATTAATAATCCCAGAGTGTCGCTAAGGTGATAATTTTTTTTTGCAACTTTGGAGAAAAAAAATCCTACTGTTAGAGTTTAAGGAAACATGCAACATTCTATGTTTTTTATTTAACAAAGATAGATGCATACTTTTATCTACGCACTAATTCAGACCGCACATACCTGCTGGAGAGATGCTACCTTTTAAAAGTTTTTATATTTTAAAATTACTGTTTTAGAATCGGCAATAATGGTAAAACCGTGGCACATAATTTAAGAAAACGCCGAATGGTTACAGATTATTCCGAATAACCTTCCGAGATGCCACATTTTCCTGTGAAAATCAAGTATCCACGTAAGAAGTTTTCTGAATTGCTGTATGTTGCATGAAAGCAGACTTCTCATTATTTTTAAAAAATGGAACTGTCTGCCAGTTTTAAAATATACGCAGCAGTTTTATTAGCCATTTCGCTTTCAACTTATAGCTATCGTGCAAAATAAAACACTCTATAAAGTGCTGAGTTTGTTCTGCAACTGGTGGAAAAGCATATTCCTCTTTCTTTACATAGAAATTCTATATGGTCTCTAAATTTCAGAAAAAAATGAATCTTTTAGCATATCTTGAAAACTACTGGATATTTCGAGCTCCCATTTTGGATTCTTCTTTGAAATTACTCTTCGATTGTTTCTCCACTAAAATATTACATGGTTCCAGATCATTATGTTTTCAAATGTTAGTTTCATAATTCATAAATATTCAAAATTTAATCTGAGATGAAGTAAAGAACATTTTTATTGTTGGGTCGGTTCATACTTTGATATAAAAAAAATTGCCGTACCTATCGTGGTTAAGGTATTATATGCACAAGTATCAAAAATATTTTCAACATTACGGGACGGTTTTTTTCTCAGTTCAATTGTGAAGCAACGGCTGGAACAAATTAAAAACGATTTGGAATAGAAAGTTAAATGATGTTGATGATCACAAATATGTGATAAAAGAAGGAATTTTCATAGAAAATTTTAAAGTTGATGCCGATTTTTATGTGAAGACGACCCCTTAACAAAACTTTTCCAATGGAAATTTGTACAGCACATTTGTCCTGAAAAAATAACATGTGACACGTGTCTCTAGCATTCATAGTCTTCGAATACGAGCAGGGTTTCGTTTTTTTCTATGACTGTACATATCATTTTTACCACTTTAGTTATTATAATTTATTTTTGTTTTATTTTTTTTTTTTCATTTTTATTTTAATTTGGAGTAAAATTGACAAAAATATGCAAATTAATGTGACGAAAAACATTTAGTTTTAAAAAGTCTATGTATAAATAAGAACTAAATTCGGAACAAATAGACATAACATCCAATAAAATGCCAAAATTCCTTAACAATATTTACCCATTCCTCGTGTTCAATAAAGCGGTTATTAAATATTGTGCTTGCTAAAAGGTTTTCGCAACATTTATTGAAATAATCGTTCGAAACTTATCGAATTCGGATTCCAGAAAACAGTTGCATTAATAACTCTCCATTTCCCGTAAATTGGTGAAAGTTCAACCCCCTCCATTTCGAAGTTGCGCCGTGATTTCGCTTTCCAAATTAAAATTTGTCGTTCTTGTTGTGAAATACCGGAATTGGAACTCTTGTTATCATGCCTCGAACGAAACAAATGCGTAGGATTACAAGGAGAAAATCGACGAAACGTCCATGTAATAAGTCCAAGAATTGAAATTGCTTGCAATTATCTTTCACATTTCTCGTAAATGGAAAATACATTTAAGAATTTACCTATAGGGTATAATTGCAATAACCAAGCTTTTAATATCTTTTCGTGTAAAATAGATAATGCTTTCATTCTCAACCTTAAGAAAATAATGATAACGAAGTGAATAGGATTATTTTTATTGGGGACTAAAAATATTGTTACAAATCTTGTAAATAGTTGTTGTTTTTCCTGCCTTGCATCATTTTCACTAGTTTTGGTTTTATCTGGCAACATGTTGCAAAAGTATCTGAAGATATCACTTTTATCACTTGTATACCGGCCCTGAAACACTTTGTAGTTCTTACACTTGCCCTAACTTTGATAAGCGTGAAGACATTTTTCGCTCGGAGTGGTTTTTCTTTTTATTGCTAGAACTTTCTTGAATGGATTAGTCAAGTTATCAATGAACAGGATTTTGCTAGAATGTTGTCGAGATTTCGTTTTGTGTATAAATAGCTGGCCTTGAACACAGTCAGTTACTTTTTCTCAGATTGGATTTCTGAGAGGCTCGGTTTTATTCGCTTTGGGCGAATGTTTGTTTTGCTTTTGTAATTTCTTAATTACTGTTCACGTTAGATACGTGGTGCTGAGTTACTGTTGAGAGTACAGTGTACTGTTTTGCTCCCTAATTGCTGAATGTTTAGCAATTGTTTCCTGCTCCTATTGTAAATAGCTGTACATACTTGTAAATAAATTTATAGTTATTTCCTCAAGATTGGAATGCTCATTTAACTCGCGAGAGGCTCGCGCCTTGTTTTGTCACACGAGTACTCGCGCGGGGTCGAAAACGACCCCAATGTGTTTTTCTTCATTTCTTTTCCTTTTTTTCATGACTTCTTTATTTTATTTTATTCATTTATGTGTTTTCACTAACAGAGACTTCTACAGTGATTAGATTTAGATTTGAAAGGCATAAAGAAAGTGCTCTATGAACTATTACGAAAATGCTCCAGCTCTCAAACACATCATTAACAGTTTTTGCGTTTCCCTTTGGTGCAGGAAGAAAAATACTTATATTTCGAACTGAAGTACAAACATTAGCTCTAAATTTATCTCTTTGCCAAATAGTTTTTTATCTCTTCCAATAAAGATGTCATCTGTATCAAGATTGTCAGAATTTTCGCTAAAAGAAAATTTGCTTTCACTGTCATAATCACTAAAGTTTTCTTTATTGCTAAACCTTCATCGTCTGAAAGGACACATATTCATCACTTTCTCCATCGGCTAGTAATTAGCTTAAATGCTTCATCCCTTGCTCATATGGAGTCGGCATCTTTTCTTTGGTATAAGTAGTGCAAAAGAAATTGAAAAATATGAATTTCGCAAGGACAGAACCACATAAACATTGTGAACGACTCGCTTGTTAACTGAAAATCATGGCTAGAAGAAGAATAGCTGACAACTGCTTCCTTTTCACAAAATGTTTCGAAATTCTTTGAATGGAACCGACTCCAAGCACCTGTTCCGTTCCTAGAACTTTACTGACGTCAGTACTCGCCTGCGGTCGTAAAATACTCCAATCGCAAGAGCCCCCCTAGTTTACAAGAATTAAAAGGATTTAAGAAAATTCCAACCACACCCACATATCAATCAAGGACACAATGGCAGCTACCCAAAAGATTGTTTCCTTATCTGTCCATGAAATTCCAAGAAATGGAAACAAAAATGGCTGGGGTCGTTTCCGACCCCGCGTGAGCTCTCGCGTGTTAAGAAAGTTGAAGGTGCTACGGACTCGTTACAATATATTTTATCACTTTTACCTGTTGGGTGTAATTGAAGGAGCAAGAGGGGATAAAAGAAGGTTATGTGACATTTTTTTTTAATTTCTTGAAAAAAGCTTTCAAAAACAAATGTTGTGTTATTTTTTTAATGGATTCTTCTCAACCTGTGAAACGGGGTCATAGTCTAGTGACCAACCCTTTCTGTGACTAAGGAGACGTGATACTGATGGCCTTATCACCTTCATCCATGGTAAAAGTAAGTTTCGAAAATTGTCACCTATCACCTTTGTTCACTTGCCCCTTCAATTGCGACACACAAGTATATTTTTATGTAAAATCAACAATACATAGATTATCAACATTTGAAAAATAATTCTGTCGAAATGAATATGCTAATTTTTACTGGAAGATGAAAAATGAATTTTGTATGTATTAATCTACAGAGTATAAAAGCAATACTCAAACCTTCGATATTGTTTCATGTAAAAAAAGTAATGCCTTCATTCTCAACATTGAGGAAAATAATGGTATCCATAGGATTAGAAATATTTTTCACTGGAGGATATAAAATACATTTTTTCTTTGTTTACCTATAAGATTTGATTACGACACCAACGCTTTTAACAGCATTTTATGTAAAATAAATATGACATGTATTGTCAATACTAGAAAAAAAAAGGTATCGAAATGAATAAGATTTTTTGCTTAAGAATGGCAAATGCATTTTACCTGTATTTACCTATTGGATATAATTACAACTTCCATGCTTTTAATATCTTTTCATGTAAAATAAATAAAGCGTTTATTTTCAACATTAGGAAAATAATAGTAACAATGTGAATAGGATTATTTTTCACTGAGGAATGTAAATATCTATCGCTGACCTACAGCCTATAAAAGTAAAATCCAAGCCTCTAATATCGTTTTATCGGAACTAAATAACGCATTTATTCTCAACATTAGTAAAATAACGGTATCAATATGAATAGGATGTTTTTACTGGAGAATGGAAAATACATTTTTCCAGTATTTACCATTGCAGTATAATTTTCTACAACCAAGCGTTTGATATCGTGTCATGTACAGTCATACTTAAAAAACCAAGTACTGGCTCGTATTCGAAGACTATAATCACTAGAAACACGTATAATAACTTATTTTTTCAGGAATAATGTGCTCTACAAATTTCTATTGGTAAATTGCAGTTAGGGGGTCATCTTCACAAAAAAATCGGCATCAACTTTAAAATTTTCTACACCCCGCCCCCTATTTTATCACTTATTTGTTATCAGTATCATCATTTTACTTTGTTTTCCAAATAGTTTTAAATTTTCTCCAGCCGTTACATCACAATTGAACAGAAAAAAACACCCTGTAATGTTAAGCATATTTTTTATACTTGTGCATATAATACCTAAATCGCGTTGGGGAAGCCAAATAAAATTAATGTTTGAAAAGATGATGATCTGGAATATTTTGATGGAGAATCAATCTAGAAGTGATTTCAAAGGAGTATCCAAAATACTAGCTCAAAATACTCAGTAGTTTCTAAAATGTGCTAAAAGGTCCAATTTTCGTCAAATTTAGGGACCATATACAATTATTCAAACTGAAACAGCAGTAAATTTCTATTTAAAGAAAGAAAATGTTTATCCAAAAGTTGTAGAACACACTCAGCATTTTTATAAAGTAGTTGTTTGCAAACGTACTTATATAATTGAAAGCAATACATTTAATAAAACTGCTGAGTCTATTTTAAAACAGGAAGACAATCCAATTTTTTGTCCAACAGCGACAAGTCTGCTTTCATACAACATGCAGCAATTCAGAAAATTGTTTATGTAGATACTTGATTTTCACAGGACAATGTGCCATTTCGGAAGCTGATTCGGAATAATCTGTAACGATTCGGCGTTTTTTTAAGTTATGGTCCACGGTTTTAACACTATTTTTAATCCTAATACAATAGTTTATATAATATAAAGACTTTAAAACGTAATCTCTCTCCAAAAGGTATGTGCTGCCTGTGTTAGTGCGTAGATAAAAGTATGCATCTTTGTTTAATCAAAAAATTAGAATGTTGCATTTTTTCCCTTGAACTTAAGCAGTAGGATTTTTTCCCCTAAGTTGCAAAAAAATATTGTACTTCAACAAAACCAGAGAATTTTTAATTAATTACAAAAAGCAAACGTATTATAGCGTGTAGCTTTACTTAATTTCTTCAAAAAAAAAAAAAAATGATTTGTCTAATCTTTGTAAACTTTGACCTTGAAAGTAGCATTTTAAATGTGGTGGTGGCCCTAAATCTTTGTTCGTTCATAACTTTTGTTCTACTGGTCCTAAAGTAATGCCGCTTGGTACCCAGCTTACTTTTTGCCGTTCGCACCTAATTATGTAACCAAATGTAAGGGTTCCATTTCAAAATTCAGACTTTGTGTTCATTTTACTTTATATATGGCCAACTATCAAAATTTTATTCACTAAACCATGTCAGAAAACATCTTTCTTTTGTTCTTTGCAAGTTTCACAGCCGAATAATTCAGAGTGCATAATTCGTTTTTAGCCTACTTTCCCATTAAAAATAAAAGAAAAACGAAAAACGCATTAAAAGTGGCTTAATGTATCTAAAAAATACCGTCAAGTCCAAAAAAAAGTCAAAAAGAAATAAAAACGTAGATTAACTATTGAAAAATAAAGAATTGGAATGTACGGTATTGAGATGGGGAATTTGTGTGTCGGTCTGCTGGTCGGTCTGTCTCTCCCCTAATAACTTTTGAATGAACATTCCAATTTTAACAAACAAACTTTTTTTTTTGCAAAGATCTTGGCGAGTACAGCTCATTCTCATATTTGATTTTTCGATTTGAACAATTTTTGGCTCAACTTTGAGCAGTTCAAACAATCTGTCCGGTGATACTAACTTTTTAGTAAACAGTCTGATTTGAATGAACTTTTTTTCATCCGAAAGATCTTATCAAGGAAACTTTATTCTCATATTTACATTTCCGATTTGAACAATTTTTCGTTCAACATTGAACCGTTTAAACAAGCTGTCATCCCTAATAACTTTTGAGTGAACAGTCCAATTTAAACAAACTTTTTTTGTTTGAGGGATCTCAGCAAGGATATTTCATTACCGTATTTAATTTTCAATTTGAGCATTTTTTCGTTCAACATTGAACCGTTCAAGTAACCTTTCCCCATCTAATAACTTTTAAATGAACCGTCCGAATTGAATAAACTTTTTTTTGTTCGAAAGATCTCGGAGAGTTCATTCCCTTATTTCGCTATTTGATTTGAACCATTTTTTATTCAATGTTGAACCGTTCCGAAAAAAACTTAACATTAGAGCCTACGGGGAAATTTAAGTTGAATGTTGATCCTGAACTTAAAGGCGGTTTTCCTTCAAACTAACTTTGTAAGAAAATGGTTTCATAAATAATGTATTGTAAAGTACTTTTCTGAATGATCTTCTGTGAGGACTCTGATTCCGACGCCGACTCCGCAAACATGGCGAAATGCAGACTCAAAAAAAAAACAAAGGACTGACTGTACAGACGATTTTTTGTTTATTTATTCATTTGTTTTATTTTATTTATTATTATTATTATTATTATTATTTTTTTTTTTTTTTTTTTTGGCAAACGATTTTTTTTTGTAACAATTTTTTTTCCTTCACGAGGGTACTTTATTCTTTATTTATATTTAACAACTGGCAACGGGTTAAAAATGGAATTCGAGACATTTTATTAATGGACGAGTTTTTTTTTTTTCTTTTTTTTCATAAAATGTTTTGATGTTCTTTATACTTTTATTTATTTATTTATTTATTTATTATTATTATTTTTTTTTTTTTTTTCATTTTTGAAAACGATTGAGGATTTTTTCTACGGAAGAACTATAACAGTTACATTCTTTAAAAGGTGCGACAAAACTTTATTTATTTGTTTATTTACTTTTTACTTGTCTGTTTCATTTGATGAAATGGGTATATTTTGCTTTCAAAAATCAGCTTTAAGTGCTAAAAAGGTATGTTTGATCTAATTTTCAGTCTCAGATAATCAATAGAATAATGATCAGATACTAGAATGTCGATGTCGATGTACGGGAAAGTAGGCTCGTTCAGTTCTTGACAGAACTAAATTTTTTCTCTATGACTGTACAGTGTACAGTCATTATGTTATTTGGAAACCTTTTCTTATAGAGCAGGTATTTCCAGCCACTGTTCTTGCGTACCGGCACCTGTCCGGTGGTAGTTCTCCTTGCCACATATGATATATTTTCCCATTGCAAAAAAAAATAATAATGTCATGTTTTATATTAACTTGTGTTTTCTTTTCTTTTTTTGTGATTTTTCTCATAAATTTCATTATGTATGTACGAAAGCTATGCTAAAACATTTCCTCTGCCTTAAATATTATTGTCAGTTTATCATACTTAACTCCCGCAATCAAGCTTTTTATCAGTTCTTCAATGCCGGGTAAAGATTTTACGCGTGTGTGTGTGTGTGTGTGTGTGTGTGCGCGCGCGCGCGCTTAGAAACTTGTCCAAGAAAAATTTGAAATTTTACCAATCCGATGGCCAAAATAAATGCTGGCCTCAAATTGAAATTATAGCACTCCAAACACATTAGTTCTCGATTTACTGAACTTTTAGATGTTAACTGATTTTCAGATCACCAGACACAAAATCTTCAAGTAATGTCTCTCCAGTCGAAGTTACTTGCTCCCGTCTCAAAAGGCGACGGTAAATAAATTACTTCGATTTATTTTCGTCCAGAATAAATTGCGCTGACTTTGGAATTGACTCATTTTGATTTGTTCGGTAATGTATTTTGTTTCAATATCCCTTCAGACAGCTTAAAAAGAACTCTTGACAATATAAAATGGAAAAGAAGGGCAACATCTTGCTCAATATATTTTTTTTAAAGCTTTGTTAAAAAAATATTTTTTTAATTACCTAGTGGAATAAAAAGAGGGTTACTTGTTTTGAATTTTTGACTTAAATAACCTTACATGAAAGAGAATCATTCTCTAAAATCTTACTCCATAGTTAATGGATGATGATTCGTATGTAGTATTCACTTGAAACCACATGTATCTAAGCCGATAAAGCTAAGTTTAGATGATTAATGGCAACATAAACATCATACTCACTGACAAAAATTAAGGCTCCTATAAGAGAAGAGCTGACTCATCCGACATTTTGGTTCCAACGGTGGGCGTAGAACCACTGGTATCTGTACTCAAGTTGCATTGAAGAAAAGTGGATGCGAAGCTTGAATTGTAGCTGTATAAAAGATAGTTGACTATTTTTTGTCTATATGACAAAAACATTTCATAAACCCAGGCTTAAAATAAGTGCAATATGAAAATAGATCCAATTTCATGAAACATTTTCCAATAAACTGTTTTTAAATTCGAGAAATAAGTTATCCTTATACATTTACCTAATATGATGCTTTATCCAACTAATCATAAGTTATTTTACGCCAGAGCAACTAGGTATAATATTAATGTGTTTTACAATACCTGTAACAAGGCTGGATCCTAGAATATCTAGGAATCAAAATGTCGGACAAGTCAGCCTGTCCTCTGAAAGGAGCTCTAACAAAAATTAGCATATAAAATAATAAAACCACCGTTTTCTGCGAATAATTCAATTTCAAAACCTTTAATATTCCAAAAATATTTTCAGGATATTTTTTAAAATTCTTTATCCTTTTGACACCGTTTGTTCGATAAAATGTTCAATATAACCTCAAAATATAAGAGCCGATTCCTATTTCTTACTAACCGGTTGCATTAAACGAATGTATACGTATCCTTCTGATGACAACGTAATCAGTATTAAGAGAAAGAAGCCCAAAATAATAAATATATACACAGATACTACATCTTGTGGGTCATCGTTTTATCTTTATCTACAGATGAGGATGTGGTTCAATATTTATTGGCTGGATCATTGAATCGCTATTGGTTGACGTGGAATAAGAATGAGGTAAGAAGGATAAATCATCCTATTACCTAGAACAAACCAATTGTTTTATTCTCTCTACAGAAAAATCTACTACGAAATAGAGAGCTCATTTTGAAAAATCCACTTTAAACTGGAATACAAGTTTAAAATGTTTTATATTCTAATGAGAAATAAAAGTGAAGGGAGCTTTTTAATTACTTATTTATTTATTTTTATTTGTATCTTTTTTTTTTAATTTATTCATTTATTTTATTTTTATTTTATTCTCATTACTTATTTATTTTTATTTATTCATTTATTTTATTTTTATTTTATTCTCATTACTTATTTAATTTCATTTATTTATTTATTTCATTTTTATTTATTTATTTATTTTATTTGTTTATTTATTTTGTATTGAGCTGCAAATAAGCAAAATAGGTTGTTTGGGATTCTTTCAAGGCTACAGCCTCTCCTGAGACTTTACATTACGCTCTCATTTAAGTTTGAGTCAGTTTGAGCGCGTTAAGTCCCCTATATAAAGGGATTTCACTTATCCGACATTTTAGTTCCAATAGAGTGCACATGGTAACATTAGTGCTGTCAGAGCATGGATAAGATGGAAAGGCTAACATCCGCTTTATCGGCGGAAATGGACGCACCTATTAGTTTTGAAGGATGCCAATTTTTGCAGATGAGGGTTTGCATCGAAAAATTGAGAGTTTTCGAATTTTCCTTACAGTGGAAGATGGTAGAGCTAATTGAAGAAAATAATTTCCTAAACAAACCTCATGTACTCAGTTAGTCTTTAAGGCCTTTTGACTCTTGGTTCAACCGGTCCCGAGACCGATGTTCTATTCACCACGCTTCCACGACCTACCCAAGAAGTAGTGGTGAGCAAATACGACACAACTAAAAAGAACTCAAATGACTGATTCAGATTTTCGTATTTGGAAGATTCGTCCTTATAAAGTACAGGTCAAATGTACTCAATTTAAACTCAAAAAAAGTTTAAGAGCTACGAGGGTGACATTGCCAAAGTTTCGCAGCTGAAATCTTAAAGTTTTTGCCTGTAAATAGTTTTTTGTCTCGTCTGACGCGCCGTTGCTGTTTATGAGGAGACAAAGGGGAAAAAAGGCGTCCCCATAAGATAGGGCACAAGCTGTTCTCTGATATGCAGTACAAAATACAAGTAGAGAATAATAGTGCACATAATGTTTCAAATAGTTTATGAAAGAAATATAAATGATGATAAGAGCATTTTAAAGCAAACTTTCACTGTTACGTTTGCACTTATTACGGATTTCTGTTCTGATTTGCTCACCAGAGAATAGTTTGCGTCTTTTCTTATGGGGATGCCATTTTTCCCTTTGCCAATTTTAAAAAGCACAGGCGCGTCAGAAGGGACAAAAACATCAAAGATCTCGGTCTTTTCATAGTGAGATCAGGATCACTTTTTTCTTTCCGCATCACATCGACAATATCCATAAACATTTTTGCGATTTTTTTTAAAGTCCATTTTCAAAGTTTCGATATCTTCTGTTAGAGTTCTTGCAGAGTTGATAACTGATGAATTTTCAAAAACAGCTTAAACTTTCCCAGTAGTTCAATAAATATATCTCTTTCATAGTCTGACTGTTGAAGGGTTATAAAATTGGTTAATGTGACGCAAGATTGCTATTGAAGGAAGATACAAGAAATTAACCTAAATGAAAATCTTAAAACTCACAATCATCGATGCCAAAACTGAGTCATGGGTTCAATTTCAAAACAGAAAAAAAAAACAGTTTAAAATCAAATAGCATAGCAATCATATATATTAATGTATTGCAAATATGTAAATAACGGGAGTGGGTGAATGGGAAAGACAAAATGGAACCTGAAATTCTTCAACGTCCTTGTAGTGTGTTCTCGACTGTTAATGTAGCGAAATATAGTTGCATTTCCTACTATAATCTGCATCTGGCAAATTCATTGCAAAAAAAATAAAAGCTGTATAGCAAAAGAGTATATTGCAATGTGCAAAAAAGGAAAAAAACAGTTCATTTTAAGCTTATTTCGCAAAACTTTACGAGTTATGTCCCAATTCATAACTGCAAAGAATGTAAATAATGTTACGGATAAAAGAAAAGAGTGGTAAAAGAATGCATTTTAGTGTTTTTTGAGCAGACATTTTGAACATTAGTATTTTCATAAAACTTTAGAAAACTGACCATTTTTTTTTACCTTTTTTTGAAGGAATTAGTTGCACCCTCAAAGAGATGTTTCAATTTCATAATGTTTTACTTGTGCATTCCAATTGCTCATATAGACAGCATTTGGCGGATACTCCGAATTAAGATTCCAATTTTCGTATTTTTTAATCCACCCTAGAAACAGCCTTTTGTATTTCTAACTCCCAGTTAATTTTATAACTATATGCTTATATTCATTTTGAAACGAATTATTTTTTTACCTTCTTGTTGGCACGTTGAAATTTGTTCAAGACAGTCTCTTGTCTTCTGTAGAGGAGGGACAAGAATATATAGGGGTATCGATACTGCGGCAGGAGCCAAGTGTGTTTTCCAGCTAACTAGGAAAGTACTCGATCATGGAATAATGAATTTTTTTTTAATGAGTACCAATCGAAAGAGCATTGTAAAACGTGTTTCTGGACGCACGCGTTTTTGCCCTTGCGCCCCCGTTATCGAAATATAAGGTCCTAAAGTCGACTATTTTTTTGGAGGGATGGAGGGGGGCCAAGTATGTTGGGAAAAAAGTGTTGCGCCATTTATACTCATATACCCTTATGAAGCTTTTTTTGATGTTTTGAATTATTTTCTTTTTGATATAGACATTTTTAGACGTTATTCAGAAAAAAATACTTTTTTAGCGCGAGTTTTTAAAATAAAATTGTTTTTACGCAGCTAAAGTATAAAAACATTAATGTCCCGTGAATTCTGTGCTAATTGTACTGTCTAACATTAATAATGGTATATTGATAGTTAGAGAAATAAGTAAAGCACATAGTGTATCAAGAAGTACACTAACATGATTATCTACACAGTTGAGTACCAAAGGTACCACGAAAAATATGACCAGACTAAGTATAGTGCATCGCTGCAGGCCCGTCATTTCACGTTTATAGAGGGGGGGGCACAAAGGGTGCAAACACGATGCAATTTCATTGGAAAAAAGCAAACACCACGGCCACCTATCTATTAATTAACTAATTTCTCAAAACCGGGGGGGGGAGCAATTGACACCCCCCCCCCCCTCCTGACCCCCTAAATGACGGGTCTGGCTCGTTGTAAGTTTCCCTTTGTTTTGTTTTTTTAATTCAACCTCCTATATCAGATAAGATCAATGAAAACGAAGTGGCCGACTATTGGATTCAACGTGGCCGAGCACTGGATTTCTGTGGCCGACTACTGGAGCATTTACTAGTGTTGACAACAGCTTGGATTTTAACATAATTCATTTTTAAATTTCTGAAACAAGTAGGTGATTCACTATCAGAAAGGTTCATTCTAAAGTTTTATCTTGTTTTTGTTGCTGTATTGATAACTGAAAGTTCTAGGTTAGCCGAGATCCACAAAAGATCTCTTAAATGGCCGACTACTGGAGCACTTACCCTATATTTCGTTTTTCTAACCAGGAAAGTACGCGATCTTGGAATAATGAATTTTTTTTTATGAGTACCAATCGAAAGAGCATTGTAAAACATGTTTCTGGACGCACGCGTTTTTGCCCTCGCGCCCCCGTCATCGAAATATAAGGTCCTAAAGTTAGCTAATTTTTTTTGAAAAATCGCCAATTTTAGCGAGTTATAATGAAACAGGAAGCTGCGGTGCGATTACACTATTTGCGTCCAACGGGAAACCTGATTCCCATTTTTGGTCATCTTGAAAACTTTTGAAAGACGACTTTACAATAATATTTTACTTTACCTGTGCGAGTTAAAGCAAAAAGCTACTATCAAGCCTATGACACGAAAAGCAGAGAGCTTTTTAAAGAGAAAAAACAATTTTAAACAACACAAAATTAAATTTTATCTTACTATTTGCGATTAAAGGGGCCCAGGAGGTGACAACTGAACCTCCTGTTTTTTTGTTTTTTTTAGTGTTCGTACAATTCTGTAGTATGGGGGGGGGGTTAATTTAGGATTTTTAATTGTAAAAATTGCAAATATAAATTTTTTTCAAACCACTTTTCTTTTGGTGGGTCCCCTATAACTCAAAGTGAGTTCTCCTAAACATTTTTGTCAATTGCATCACTGGGTATGTAAGAATGGTCTTTCTAAAAAGAAATAATGCTCAAAATTTAATGAAAATGTGTTTAAATTTAAAAAAAATCAAACAGAAATGAGGTGTTTTCTCTGAGGTATTTCGAAAAACAAATGTTCGCTCAAATCGAACTTGTTCCCTCAAAAGTTATGAGTGAGGACAGGGGAAAAAATCGGAAATTCGAAATTGAATGAAATATTTTTCACATCAAAAAGTCAAATATGGGAGTGTATTGTCCTCACTGAGATCTTTCGATCAAAAAAAAAAAAAAAAAAAATCGAATCGGACTCTATGCACTCAAAAGTTATTGCGGGGGGGGGGGGCAGAAAAACTGACCAATAGACAGACTGACAGGTCACAGTTTCCGCAGCTCAAAACCCAACTTTCCTATTTTAAATTTCTCTGAATTATTTTTATAAGTTGTGCTTTCTCGACTCAATTGTTTTGAGTGTTTTTTTTTTTTTTTCAGTGTATTCTTTCATGAATTTTTCTACCTATTCTCTACTTTTGCATAAAAGTAAGCTAAAACTTGTATTGATTTACAATTTTGCTAGTCTTTTCCGACTCGTTGAGCGTACGCAGAACTAGAAAAAGTCATTCCAGTGTTTTTAAACAGTACGAAATTAACATGCAATATGTTTTACATTTACGTTGCAGAGACTTTTCGCTACAGTTACCAATTTTGCTTGAACGGCAGAGGTTTTTACAATGAATGTCGACTCTATTAGTATATTTTAAGAATAAAAATAATTATTTCCCTCTACTCTTGATGTAATTTCCAACATGGAGATAATTTTGCAGCTATTCATATTTACTAATTCGTTTCCTTTTTTAAAATAGTAATTTATTTTTTCTCGATTTCAATAAAAAATAAATAAATGTTTTACTAAGAGTTGGTAGATAGTGAAACTTTCTGCCAACTCTTTTGATTTTTTTTAAAAATAAGAACTGATACCTTAATCCATGACAATTTAATTTCTACCCCAAAGATTATTTATTTCGTTTTTTGTGCATGAGCTCATATTAGCTGCTTTTCATACTTATTTAATTATCCCGGATTATTCATTTAGAAACACGTGTAATATATTTTAACGTATAATAATTAATACATACAACTTAGTTCAGTAAAAAAACTTCAAATAACTAAAATTCTAAAATGTATTGTTATCAATCGTAAAAAGATACAACTTTAAAACTTCTTTGTAAAGTTTTCGCTCCTCTGGATAAAGCTCTCTGCTTTCCACATCATAGTCTTGATCAGCATTCTTTATTTTAGCTCATACAAGTAACGTAAAACATCTTTTACTTTCTTTGCGAATGACTAAACATGGAAACGATGCGATGCCAAGCAAGCAGCGGAAGGGAGAATTGGGAGGTAGCTTCGATTTCTTGCCAAGTCTTCAAATTTGGCTACTTTTCGGCCGACGTTAAGACCCCTTATCTCGAAAACGAGGGGACGAGGGCACTTGATCTTTGGGTTAAAGACATGTCTCAGTATGCTCTTTCGGATGGTACCATTTTTAACTCTGTTTATCATTACTTAAGTCGAGTACTTTCCTCGTAAGGGAAGGTAGATTTTGTGAAAATAAGAAGGCACACTCGCTCGTATTCTAAGACTATTAATAGTAGAGACACGTGAAATGTGTTATTTTTTCGAGAATTCTGTGCTCTATAAATTTCTATTGGTAAATTGTTGTTAAGGGGTCGTCTTCATATAAAAATTGGCATCAACATTAAAGTTTTCTATTAAATCCCCCCCCCCTTTTTATCACATATTTGTGAATTTGTGATCAGCATCATCATTTCACTTTGCTTTCTCCAATTTGCTTTAAATTTGCTCCAGCCGTTGCTTTAAAACTGCACTGAGAAAAAACCGTCCCGTAATGTTAAAAATATTTTTGATACTTGTGCGTATTGCCTAAACCACGTTGGGTACGGCAAAGATTGTTTTTTTATATCAAAGTATGACCCAACCCAACAATAAAAACGTCCTTTACCTCTTCTCAGATGAAATTTTGGGTTTTTTATGCCTTTCGAAATAATTGTTTAAAAAAAGAATGATCTGGAACCATATAATATTTTGATAGAGAAACAATCTAGAAGTGATTTCAAAGGACTATCCAAACTGGGAGCTCAAAATATCCTGTAGTTTTTAAGGTATGCTAAAAGAACCATTTTTCCTCCAAACTAGGGCCCATATTGAATTGTTCAAACTGAAACAATAGCAGTGAATTTCAACTTAAGGAAAGGTGAATACACTCAGCGTTTTTATAAAGTATTTTGTTTTCAACAGTAATTATACGTTTACAGCGAAACGGTTAATAAAACTTCTGAAAAAATTTTAAAACTGGTAGACCATCCAATTTTTTGTCCGATAGTGATAACTCTGCTTTCATGCAATAAGCGGTAATTCAGGAAACTGTTTACGAAGATAATTGATTTTCACAGGAAAATGTGCTATCTTAGAAGTTTATTCGGCACAATCTGAATCTCCTAATAGAATAGTATATAAAAATGCTTATAAAATGTAATTTCTCTCCAGAAGGTATGTGCTGCCTGAGCTAGTGCGTAGTTGAAAAGTGTGAATCTATCTTTGTTTAATAAAATAGTTTATAAAAATTGAAATAGTTTTATAAAACGTAAACTCTGTCCTGAAGGTATGTGTTACCTGAGGAAGTGCGGAGATAAAAGTATGAATCTGTGTAACCAAAAAGATAGAATGTTGCATTTTTTCCCCTGAACTCTAGCAGTCTGGTTTTCTCTCCTAAGTCAAAAATCTTATAACTTTAACAAAACCAGAGAATTTTTAATTAATTTTAAAAAGCAAACGTGTTATAGCGTGTGGCAAAAGTTAATATCTTCAAAAAAATATGATTTGTCTACTCTTTGTAAACTTTGACCTTGAAAGTAGCATTTTAAATCTGGTGGTGGCACTAAATCTTTGTTCGTTCATAACTTTTTTTCTACTGGTCCTAAAGTAATGCCGCTTAGTACCCAGCTTACTTTTTGCCGTTCGCACCTAATTATGTAACCAAATGTAGGGATTCCATTTGAAAATTCAGACTTTGTGATCATTTTACTTTGTATACGGCCCCTTATCGAAATTTTATTCACATAGTTTCAAAGAAGACTTTTATCCATGTCAGAAAGCATCTTTCTTTTGTTCTTTGCAAGTTTCTCAGCCGAATAATTCAGAGTGTTTCGTTTTTAGCCTACTTTCCCGTTAAAAATAAAAGAAAGACGAAAAAAGCATTAAAAATGGCTAAGGGCCATGCTCCACATCAGCGTAAAACGCGACCGAAACTGAAGGCAGAAACCGAAAATCCGGGTACTTTCCATAGGAACACCATTGAATCCATTTTACGCTTCTGCCTAATGTTTCTGCTTTACATCGATGTGGAGCATGGCCCTTAATGTATCTAAAAAACACCGCCAAATCCAAAAGAAAGTCAAAGAGAAATAAAAACGTAAATCAACTATCGAAAACTTTAGAATTGGAAAGTAGGGTTTTGAGATGGAGAATTAGTGTGTCGGTCTGTCCATTTGGTTCAACTTTGGTTCAACTTTGAACCGTTCAAACAGCTTTTTAGTGAACAGTCCGATTTGAATAAACTTTTTTTTGTTCGAAAGATCTTATCAAGGATACTTTATTCCCGTATTTACATATCCCATTTGAACAATTTTTCGTTCAACAGCTAACCGTTTAAACAAGCTGTCACCTCTAATAACTTTTGAGTAAACAGTTCAATTTAAACAAACTTTTTTTGGTTCGAGGGATCTCAGCAAGGATACTTCTTTACCGTATTTAAATTGTCAATTTGAACATCTTTTCGTTCAACATTGAACCGTTCAAGCAACCTTTCCCACCTAATAACTTTTAAGTGAACCGTCCGAACTGAATAAACTGTTTTTGTTTGAAAGATCTCGGAGAGGCTCATTCCCATATTTCGCTTTTTGATTTGAACCTTTTTTTGTTCAATGTTGAACCGTTCAGAAAAATTTAACATAAGAGCCTACGGGGAAATTTAAGTTGAATGTTGATCCTGAACTTAAAGGCGGATTTCCTTTAAACTAACTTTGTAAGAAAATGGTTTTGATAAATAATGTATGTAAAATACTTTCTTGAATAGTCTTCTGTGAGGGCTCTGGTTCCGACTCCGACTCCGCAAACATGGCGGAAATGCAGGCTCAAAAAAAATGACAGACTGTGCAAACGATTTCTTGTTTTTTTTTTATTTATTTGTTTTTATACTTCATCTTCTTATTCTTATTCTTATTATTTTTTTTTGTAGACAATTTTTTTTTACAACAAAAATTTTTCATTCACGAGAGCATTTTATTCTTTACTTATATTTGATAACTAGCAACGGATTAAACATGAAATTCAAGACGAACGAACGAGTTTTGTTTTTTTTTTCTTTGATAAAATGTGATTTGATGTTCTTTGTACTTATATATATATATATATATATATATATATATATATATATATATATATATATATATATATATATATATATATATATACATATATATATATATATATATACATATATATATATATATACATACATATATATATATATATATACATATATATATATATATATATATACATATATATATATATATATATATATATATATATATATATATATATATATATATATATATATATTTGAAAACGACTGAGGAATTTTTTACAGAAGAATATTATCCGTTACATTCTTTAAAGGTGCGACAAAACTTTATTTATTCGTTCATTTACTTTTTACGTGTCTATTTCATCTGATGAGAGTGGTATATTTTGCTTTTAAAAATCAGCTTTAAGTGATGAAAAGGTATGTTTGACATAACTTTCAGTCTCAGATAATCAAGAGAATATTGATCAGATGCCAGAGTGCCGATGTCGATGTACAGGAAAGTAGGCTCGTTTAGTTCTTGACAGAACTTCTTGTTAATTATGCGTCTGTCATAATTTCCACAAAACTTAATGCCCTTTTGGTGGGGAGAAATATTATTTTGTAACAGTTTTTACAAATTCATGTCAAAATTTGAGATAGCTTAGTTCATTACTGTTGAATAACAGCAAGTAAATCATACTAAGGGATTTAGCAGGTGATTTTATCACGCAGTCACTTTTCATTCAAGTGTATCTTAAATGGGGTAAAGACTCGCACTGCGATGCCTTATTTCATTTTATGGGGTAAAAGCCCGCACATTTCTTAGTAATTATTAATCATATAGAGCTAGTTTTTAGAAGAGAAATATTTAACAGTCCATTCTATTACTCTAATTTGAAAAAAAACGGGAAAATATACCCTTTAGCGATCAGGATGATGTAGAAACTGCAAATTGGAGGCCTTTACCCTAACTACCCTAACTATTCGAATGAAATGGGACCGGACATAGTTCGGAATATCACAAATTTGGATAATTAAACTTCTTCTGACCACTGATCAAGGAAAAATTATTATTAAATGTAGAAGGAGAATGGGAGAAAAAAAAAGTTTAAAAAGAGGGAACTTTTAATTAATTAAATGAAATGGCAACACACATGCTGCACATTGGCACAGTCATAGAAAAAAAAAACGAAACACTCGCTCGTATTTGTAGACTATGAACACTGGAGACACGCGTATGTGTTTTTTTTTTCAGAAATAGTGTGCTCTACAAATTTCTATCAGAAAATTGTTGTTAAGGGGTCGTCCTCATATGAAAACCGGCATCAACTTTAAAACTTTCTAAGAACCGCCCCCCCGCCCCCTTCCTTTTATCATATTTGTGATCAGCATCATCATTTTACTCTGTATACCAAATCATTTTAAATTTGCTTCAGCCGTTGCTTCCCAATTAAACTGAGAAAAAAACCATCCCCTAATGTTAAAAATATTTTTGATACTTGTGCATATAATACCTAAACCACTTTGGGTACGGCAAAGATTGTTTTTTAAGTATGAACCAACCCAACAATAAAAACGTTCTTCACTTCTTCTCAGATGAAATTTTGAAATTTTTATGAGTAATGAAATTAATATTTGAAAAAATTTTGATCCGGGTACATAATATTCTGATGGAGAAACAATCTAGAAGTGATTTCAAAGGAGTATCCAAAATGGGAGCTAAAAATATCCACTAGTTTTTAAGATATGCTAAAAGATCCATTTTTCGTCCAATTTATTGACCATATACGTTTGTTCAAATTGTAACAACAGCAGTGAATTTATATTTGAAGAAAGGGAATATGCTTAACTTCCAGTTGTGGAATGGTCTCAGAGTTTTAAAAACTATTTTGTTTTCAACATCAATAATAAATCGATAGTGAAACGGCTGATAAAACTTCTGAGTACATTTTAAAACTGTTGGACTATCCAATTTTTTATCCAATAGTGACAAGTCTGCTTTCATGTAACATGCAGAACTTCAGAAAACTATTTCCGTAGATACTTGATTTTCCTTGAAAACTGTGGCATCTCGGAAGTTTATTCGGAACAATCTGCGACGATTCGGCGTTTTTTTTTTAATTATGGGTCTCGGTTTCAACATTATTGCCAATCCTAATAGAGTAGTATATAAAAATACTTTTAAAATGTAATTTCTCTCCAGAAGGTATGTGCTACCTGAGTTAGTGCGTAGTTGAAAAGTGAATCTATCTTTGTTTAATAAAATAGATAGCATTTTGCATTTTTTTCTTGAACTCGAACAATAGTTTTTTTTATCCTAAGTTGCAAAAATATTATAACTTTAACAAAACCCGAGAATCTTATATTAACTACAAAAAGCAAACGTATTACAGCGAGTAGCTTTCGTTAATTTCTTCAAATAAATATGATTTGTCTACTCTTCGTAAACTTTGAATATGAAAGTAGCATTTTTAATGTGAGGATTGTCCCTAAATCTTGGTTCGTTCATAACTTTTGTTCTACTGGTCCTAAAGTAATGCCACATGGTACCCAGCTTACTCTTTGCCATCCGCTTCTTATAACCAAATGTAGCTGTTCCCTTTCGAAAATTCAGACTTTGTGTTAATTTCACTTTGTATATGGCCCCTTATGAAGATTTTATTCGCAAAGTTTTTAAGAAGATTTTAATTCATGTCAAAAGGGGACGCCTTTCTCTTGTTCTTTGCAAGTTTTTCAGACGAATAATTTAGAGTGTTTCGTTTTTTTACCTTTGCTATGACTGTACTATATTACTCGTACTTTTATTACATTATAGAAAAAATATTGATGAAAATCTCAATCAAAGCATCCTGTTTTGCAAGTTTCAAAAATGTGACAGAACGTAAACGAATCATTATTTTGCGTATCACAGAACGTTTTCATCTTTTTTTTTTTTTCAGAAATTCTGAAAGTAATTCGGATAATTAGCGATTCGGATTTTTTTTTTTGTTTATTACCCATTTTTTTGTATATAATGAAGTGCAAATATTTAACAAAAATTTATGAGTGGTATTTTTATATCTCGGTCCCTCTGGTCGATACCGAATGTAAAAAAGTGGAAAAATAAATTTTGGGAAAAATTGGCCTAATCTTTAGACGGCTAGTCAAGCACATAAATTTTACTACTTGCACTAAATGACTGCTACAGATGTATTATTTGCTCGAGTGTTACAGCAATACCACTGAAACGTTCTGTGATACGAAAAATAGTGATTCGTTTACGTTCTATCACATTTTTGAAACTTACAAAACAGGATTCTTTGATAGAGATTTTCATCAATATTTGTAATGAAGTACGAGTAATACAGTACAGTCATAGCAAAGAAAAATACAGGGGTATTGTTACATAAATATCACTGAAAATGTTTGTTTTTATGTGAAGGTACTCTGGTTTTGAATTGAAAATATGATCTTAAATCTAACAAGTCCAAAATAACATTTAACTACCAGTTAATTCTGAAAAGTAATGCTTATAATTTCCTCATAATAATTTTTTGAGTTGCTTGTGCTGTAATTTCTTTTAACATTCTTGAACGTCTCTCGTCTAGAGAGACAAGAATAAGGTAAAATCTTCCTCGTATGTACGCAAGCGTCCGAGGTCTTCTCTGATCCAAGAAAAATAGGGGTGATAGGTAAGATAACAATTTGGGCTCCTGCAAGAGGGGAGCTGACTCATCCGACATTTTGGTTCCAAAACGGTGGGCGTGGAACCACTGGTATCCGTACTCAAGTCGCATTGAAGAAAAGTGGAAGCTAAGCTTGAATTGTAGCTGCACAGATGATATTTGACTATTTTTGTCTATATGATAAAAACATTTCATAAACTCAGGCTTAAAACAAGTGCAATACGAAAATAAGCCCTAATTTCATGAAACATTTCCCAATAAACTGTTTTTAAATTCGAGAAATAAGTCATCCTTTTAAATTTACCTAATATGGTGCTTTATCCAACTAATCATGTTATTTTACGCCAAACCAACCAGGTATAATATTAATGTGTTGTCTTGGAACCAAAATGTCTTATGAGTCAGCCTGTTCTCTAAAGGATCTCTAAGCCGTATCAAACAAAGTAAAATGATGCAAATTTCAAATACATAGTTAGCTGAATACGACAAAAGGATAGCAAGTTTCAAGTTGAAAACTTCGAAATGTTCCTTCTCACAAGCCATCACCCATTTTTTAAGTGGAATATTTTGCTAGTTCTAGGAGCGACTTACACGGACAAGTGTGTAAAAGGAGCTGATGACGTACTCAACACTTTGGTTCCCTTTGTCCGCGTGATAGCGTTAAAATGTGTACGAAAACCACCTTGCTGAGAACTAGGGACCAAGCTTTAATTTTTTTTTATTATGTTTAATTATTTTGTTCTGCAAATGCTGAATATTTGATGGATTCAAATTTAAGACAAGTAAGTTACGACAATTCGCATATCGGGATTGACCTATAATCCTAAGAAGCTACAGTCTAACGCCTTGCCTTTTTAGGGGGCTTTAACTAGCAAAAATTTACGTTCTTTGTCCTTAGAAAAATTAAATATACTTGAAAAAAAGCTTTCATTTTCAAGGGTTGAAAAACCTTGAAAATTCGAGAAAATAAACCATGAGCTTAAACTTTTTAACAGCTGGGCTGGGGGAGCAAAATATGCTCAATTCAGCTGTAATAATTTACAATGTGTTGTTGTTCAATTTGTTCAAATTGTTCAATTTACTAAAATAAATTGGTGTGTTCTTATTTTATACTGTAATTTTAGCCTCAAGTCTTTTGCGAAACCTATAATGTTTATTGTATATCATGTATAAAATTATTGAACCTAGCATATCGTCGACGAATGTGAAAATTTGCACTTTTCAGGAGAGCCAAAACACTGAATATAATTTTTTCCCACCTGACGTGTTTCGTTGTTTTCAATTTTTAAATTCTTATAGATATCTTTGAGCGTAAAACTATCGTTCGAAGGTATCATTTCAATTTTAATTATTTGTAAAATTCGAGCTTAAAAAACGCGATTTTTCACATTCGTCATTTTCGCATGGCGCCGACGATATCTCCAACCTTAAATGCAATTTTGACCCTAATATACGTAAATGAGCATACAGGGGATGGTTAAGAATTCTTTTATCATCATCTGACAGGCTGGTTAGCTTACCATGATATTTATAGTATTACGAATTGAATCCAGTTCATCAGGGAAACTTCTACTGGTGCTTTAACAAACGAAAAAAGCCCCTCTCACCTTTGGACTTATCATTCCAAATTGAGGTAATTCCTTTATCAATCGGAACTAAGAAAGATGAACCAAGACACTACACTGGTCGAAACAATTAAAGGATATTGACAGTTTTACATAAAATAAAGGTCCAGCACAAGCAGACGGCAAAAGGAAGTAATCTATTTTTCGCCAAGTTTAAAATCTGGTGCTTTTTAAGAAAAATTTGCTAGACTTTAATACCTTACGTCACGATTCGGGGGGGGGGATGAAGACAAGTAATTTCTGCGTCAAAAATATGTTTTTTGAGATGTTCTTTCGATTGCTACCCATTTGAACTGCTCTCGTTATTACACTAATCATATGATTCTCTGGAAAGACAGTCACCTTGTTTCTTTCAATTAAAGAGTGTCCTCTACGATGCAACCAATGCGATTAACGCGTGGAATAATTGTATGTAGCAAAAGAAAAAAAGCAGTGCTTTTGTCTGCATGGGGAATGAAATGATTTGTTTTAGCCTTAGACTTGTCTCAGGCAAAAATTGTAATAAAAAAGCAACAGCAAAAGAGATCCCATATCTACGATTGTTGACCTGAGATGCAGAAGTGTCCCAGTCTTACGTAACTTACGACTACAACTATTTCGGTGGCTTTTGAAGTTGTTTATCATTTTCAGAGAAAACCACTACACATTTGTCATTTTTTGTACGTATTATCCGTTTTTTGTGTTTAGTAGAACATGAATGCTTTCTCTACTGGTAATTTATGAGTGTGTGTGGTTTAAATATCAATATATCTGTGATGAATGAAAGATATATGAGTGGAACAATATGCATTTGGGAAAGTTGATCTATAATCAGTAATATTATTGATATATAATCCCATATTGTTGTTAAATAATTAATTAGGCACATTTGTTTTACTGCTTAAAGCAATTACTACTACGCATGTATTTTGTATGTGTGTCACGTCCATCGCAGCGAAAATGTTTGTTTCTTTTTTTATAAAGGTGGTCTGTCCTTTTAAAAAAAATTCTTCTTCCATGACAAAAATGATTTGAAATAGAATGAATGATTTTAATAAGAAAATATGACTTTAACTACCAGTTAATTCTGCAAATAAATGGGTGAATAAAAAAATAGAGAAATGAAATCATCTGTTTGAAGCGAGTCGGTAACAGTCATGGAAAAAACATCACACCTGATTATTCGGCATCATTACTTGGCCCGAGAACTGAAAAGTGTCATTTGAAATGGATTAAAGTCTTCTTAAAAAGTATTTAAGTTCTATTTTAATAAGGGGCCATATGCAAAGTCTGAATTTTCATACGGAAACCCCCGAATTTCGGCTGTTGTGGGAGGGTAAACGCAGCCTTGATGCCAAGCAGTGTTACATTAGGACCAGTAGAATAAAAGATATGAACGAAAAACGATTTAGAGGCCATCACATATATAAAGTGCTACTTTCGAGGTTAAAGTTTACCGGCAAACTCAAGGGCAAACAAGTCACTTTTTTTCAAGCAATTGACAAAATCTTCTCGCTATAATACTTCAGCTTTCGGTCTTTAATTAAAAAATAACAGGTTTTTTAAAAGTAATATTTTTCTACAACTTGCAAAAAGAATCCTACGGTTAGAGTTCAAGAAGGGAAAATGCAGCATTCTATCATTTTGATATAAACAAAGACGGATGCATAGTTTTTTCTATGCACAAACCCAATCAGAACATACTGTTCTAGAGAGGAGTTCTAAAATTCGTTTCATAAATGTAATCTATTGTATTAGGATTTTCAATAAAGGTAAAACAATGGTCTACACTTTAAAAACAGGGCCGAATTGTCGCAGATTATTTCCATGCAACTTTCTGATGTTTCACTTGTTTCCATCATTTCTCTATGAAAGTCCAGTTTATTTGATTAAAAATATACGGAATTATTGCATGAAAACATATTTCTCACTGCAAAGAAACTAACAACGTAAAGAAGGCACAAATAAGCAGGGATATTGCAGACACGTGTTTCGGCGTTACAAGGAACGCCTTTTTCAATGCAAAAAAATTGTGAGCTTATGGATGCACAGACATTTCTTTGCATCTATAGCACAAAGGTATTTGTAAACAATATTTCTCACTGTTGTGTAAAAGACTGGTTTATCTACCAGTTTTAAAATGTTATCATCGTTTTTATTTAAAGTACACCTACTGTTGGAAAACAAAAAAATTGATGAGTTTCTTCTGCTACTGATAAATAATCATATATTCGTCTTCCTACACCCAGAAATCAATTTCCATTGCTTCAGTTCCAACGCCCCCTAAATACTTTCAAGTTTTTAGCACAGAACAAAAGGTTCACGACGTACTGCCATCTGTCGGAGTTCTTCGTGACAAGAGAAATTAACGATTGATTGATTTCTAAATTCAAATCTGAAAATTAGTCAATTAAAGAATTCAATTCGAATAATTTTCGGATTTATCACAATATAAACGGCATCATCAGATTGCCGCAAGGTGGCGCTCAAAGTGGAACCAATGTCTCCTGCAGCGGAGTAAATGCACTAAGCATTTAGTATAAAGGAGGCGTTGTTCAGTTTGGCCTACAGTATATAATCCCTACAACAGACGAAAAGTGGATCTCCCTTGCTTCTATTTTATTTAAATAATTAAAAAAAAAAAAAAAACTAGCTTCCAAGCAACTCAAACAACTCACGTGACCCTATAAAGGTTTTTTCCCTTCGCACGTTCTTGCCGCCCATTCCATTGCCTTCCCCAGCTTTGCCCTTCCAGCCCTGGTCTAATGGTAGACCTCTCGTTTTTCTTTTCTTTTTGTTCCCAAGCATTGTCACAAATTGGACTTTCCGTTTTACTCTCAGGATTTCAGGTAAAGTGGCTTCGGCTCGGCACCTGTTAAAAATAAATACCACCACCACCACACCACAAAAGTGGATCTTTTAACTTACCTTAAAAACTACTGGATATTTTGAGCTAAAACTTTGGATACTCTTTTAAAACCTCGTCCAAATTGTTTCTCCATACGAATATAATATGGTTCCAGTTCATTATTTTTTCAAATATTAATTTCATAAGTCATAAAAAATTCAAAATTTCATCTGAGAGGAAATAAAGGACGTTTTTATTGTTGGGTTATTTCATACTTAGATATGAAAAACAATCTTTGTCACACTCAACGTGGTGTCAATATTATATGGACAAATTTGTACCTCAGAACCAGAAGGACGCAAGTCCAAAATTGGCCATTTTCACTTTATTAGTGTTTTGTATGTAGAATCTTATTCTGCATCGACCCATGAGAATGGTATTCTACAAAACAAATTCTTTCCAATAATTTAGCAGCATTAAAAGAGGGCGAATCCCATCCTTTGCATGCATCCGACAATCGATTTTCCCTTCTCCTGAAAAGTTACAAAAATGGACTTACGTTAGTCTGGTTCTGAGATACAGAAATATGAAAAATCTGTTAAACATTAAGAGATATTTTTTTTTCGTCTCAGTTCAATTGTGAAACAATGGTTAGAGCAAATTTAAAACGATTTGGCATACGATGTTAAATGATGGTGTTGTTCACAAATATATGTTAGTAAAAAGGTTGATTCTCGAATAAAATTTTGAAGTTGATACCCATTATTATATGAAAACGACAGTTTTTTTTTTTTTAGTTTTTTTTTCTGCGACTGTACTCCCAACTTCTGAACGTCTCTTGAGCAAGAGGGACAACAATGTAAAATCGAATATGCTTGAAGCTGAAATTTTTTGCTTGAGTAATGTTTGGTAGTTTTTTTCTGTAGGTGTATATTTAATTAATGAAGATTTAATACTAGTAATGCATGACAGTGGGAATTTCTGCATTAAGCTATAGACTCAACAGCTATAGAGTATGACACCCACTTTTTCGGGTACCCCAATTCTCAAACGTTTACGTGCTTTGTTCTGAGAAAAATGAAATGTATACTTGATTTTTCAAGTATTTATTTTCAAACTAATTAAAAACCTTTTCTAAAAATATAAAATTTTAATTTCAAATTTTCTCACAAATGGGGGGGGGGGGTGTTGGAGATGTAGGGTGGAAAAAATCGCTAAATTCAGCTCCTTGCTACAGACTACATCTCAAAGAGTTAAAAATCAGTTTTTTCGAGAATTTTTTTTAGAGGGGAGGAAGGGACATGTTGCTTAGGATAAATTTTGGTGACTTATATGTTTGCTATGGATTTACTTCCGAATTCAGTAATTTGAAACAACTTTTTTAGGCATTTTTGCGAATTCAAAACAATATATGTTTTTCGTATTTTTCAGTTAAAGTGTTAAAATGTCAGCGATTGAAGGTGCAAATGGTGTACTTCTAATTTGGAGGTTGAGGGGGATAACTTTCTGAATCGTACTGTACTCGTGGTAACTGCTTAACGGAGCGAACACACCGTTTTTGTACTAATAGATTTAACTACTGTGTAACCTGCATGTACAGTCACAGGAAAAAAACGAAAACCACTCTAAATTATTTGTCTGCTATACTTGCCACGAACAAAAGAAAGTTGTCTTCTGACATGGATTAAAGTCTACTTTAAAACTATATAAATAAAATTCTGATAAGGGGCCATATACAAACTGAAACGAACGCATGATGAATGAAAACAAAGTCTGAATTTTCTAATGGGAAACCCTACACTTGTTTACATGATTAGGTGCTGACGACAAAAAGTAAGCTGTGTATCAAGCGGCATCACGTTAGGACCAGTAGAACAAAAGTGATGAATGAACAAAGATTTCTGAACCACCACCACATTAAAAATGCTACTTTCAAGGTCAAAAATTACAAAGAGTAGACAAATCATATTTTTTCAAAAAAAAATAATTAAAGCTACGAATAATTCGGAGTATTATTTCGGACGAATATTTTTGAAGAAGCTAATTAAGCTGTTATAATACGTTTGTTTTTTTGTAATTAATTAAAAATTCTCGGATTTTGTTAAAGTTATAATATTTTTTGCAACTTAGGAGAAAAATCCTACTGTTAGAGTTCAAGGGAAAAAATGCAACATTCTATCTTTTTGATTAGACAGAGATATATGCACACTAGGGTGGTCACAAGTAACATGGGGAATTTTTTTTTTCAACTAATCTTTTGCGGCACCCCCCTAAAATGTGCCAATGGGCTAGAAAATGAGATTTGCAAAGTTTTAGCTTAATCGGATAATATTAACACGTGCCGCAAAGAGGGTAAAGTTAAGAAAAACAGCGATTTTTAGCCAAATATTGTAGTTTTTACTCTGTAAAACCAAAACTACTGATCCTAGAAGCTTCATTTTGGTCTCATTTTGTAGGAAATTTTATTTTTTTTAAGTCTAATCTTATTTAAAGTTTCGAAAAAAATGATTAAATATTTTTCAGAATTTTCACATGTCAGGCTGCAACGCAAATCCTCGAAATTGCAAGTAACATGGGGAATTTTTTTTTTCAACTAATCTTTTGAGGCACCCCCCTAAAATGTGCCAATAGACTAGAAAATGAGATTTGAAAAGTTTTAGCTTAATCGGATAATATTAACACGTGCCTCAAAGTGGGTAAAGTTACGAAAAACAGCGATTTTTAGCCAAAAATCGTAGTTTTTCCTCTGTAAAACCAAAACTATTCATCTTAGAAGCTTTATTTTGGTCTCATTTTGTAGGAAATTTCATTCTCATTAAGTGCTAAAGAGTAGTAAAATGATGTTATATAATTTAACAGTATAAGTATAAAGGTGCATTAGCTTTTGTTGTCATTTTAACTCTTTGCTTTCCGTCTTAACCCCTTAATTCCTCTATTTTAACACAGAAATTTGTTTCATTTATTTCTAAAATACTGCGAAAATACCCCTTTTTTAATTGACAAAGTAACTTCAACAATAAGCAAATAAATGTAATTGAATATTGTAATGCTTTTAGGTTTTTGCATGAAAATTTCTTATTTTTGATATACTCTACGATTTACCTGAAAAATGTCAAATAAATACTTTGGACATGATAGCAAAAATGAATGGGATAGCACTTAACGAGAATGAAATTTCCTACAAAATGAGACCAAAATAAAGTTTCTAAGATGAATAGTTTTGGTTTTACAGAGGAAAAACTACGATTTTTGGCTAAACATCGCTGTTTTTCGTAACTTTACCCACTTTGAGGCACGTGTTAATATTATCCGATTAAGCTAAAACTTTTCAAATCTCATTTTCTAGTCTATTGGCACATTTTAGGGGAGTGCCTCAAAAGATTAGTTGAAAAAAAAAAATTCCCCATGTTACTTGCAATTTCGAGGATTTGCGTTGCAGCCTGACTTGTGAAAATTCTGAAAAATATTTAATCATTTTTTTCGAAACTTTAAATAAGATTAGACTTAACGAAAATAAAATTTCCTACAAAATGAGACCAAAATAAAGCTTCTATGATCAGTAGTTTTGGTTTTACAGAGTAAAAACTACAATTTTTGGCTAAAAAACGCTGTTTTTCTTAACTTTACCATCTTTGCGGCATGTGTTAATATTATCCGATTAAGATAAAACTTTGCAAATCTCATTTTCTAGCCCATTGGCACATTTTAAGGGGGTGCCGCAAAAGAAATTCGAAAATTGATTTTTTGTGACCACCCTAATTGCACACTCTTATCTACGCACTAACTCAGGCAGCACATATCTTCTGGAGAGAAGTTACGTTTTAAAAGTCCTATTATTTGTATAAACTACTGTATTATTATTGGCAGTTATGTTAAAACCGTGGCCCATAATTGAAAAAAAACGCCGAATCGTCACAGATTATTCCGAACAAACTTCCGAGATGCCATATTTCCATAAAAAATCGAGTATCTGCGTATAAAGATTTCCGAATTGCTGCATGTTGCATGAAAGCAGACTTGTCACTATTGAACAAAAAAAAAAATTGGATTATTTACCAGTTTTAAAATATACTCAGCAGTTTTATTTACCGTTTTGCTTTCAATCTATCATTACTGGTAAACACAAAATAGTTTATAAAAACGCTGAGTCTCTTCTGCAACTGGTGTACAAGCATTTTACCCTTTGTTTAAGTTGAAATTCACTGCTGTAGTTTCAGTTTGAAAAATTGTATATGGTCCCTAAATTGGACAACTCCTGTATATTTTGAGCTCTCATTTTGAATACTTCTTTGAAATTACTCCAAGATTGCTTCTCCATCAGTATATTAAATTATTCCAAATCATCATTTTTTCAAATAGCAATTTCATAATTCATAAAAATTCAAAATAAGTAAAGGCGTTTTTATTATTGGGTTGGTTTTTCTTTGATTTAAAATAAACAATCTTTGCCGAACCCAATGTGGTTGTAGGTAAAAAATGCACAAGTATCAAAAATATTTTTAACATTACGGGGAGGTTTTTTCTCAGTTTAATTGTGAAGCAACGTCTGGATCAAGTTTAAATCGATTTGGTATACAAAGCAAAATGATGATGCTGTTTAAAAATACGTGATTAAAAAGGAAAGTTTTCATAGAAAATTTTAAAGGATGTTGATTTTAATATGAAGACGACCCCTTAACAACGATTTGCCAATAGAAATTTGTAGAGTACATTATTTCTGAAAAAATAGCACATTACACGTATCTCTAGTACAAACAGTCTTCGAATACGAGCGAGTGTTCCGCTTTTCTTTTTCTTTTTTTTTTTTTTCTATGACTGTACTAAACGGTTGTAATGCATAATTTAATTCCCTGATAATAGAATATCCCGCTCATTAGAATATTTTTTCGTGTCAAAATTGCTATTCCATGAAGCTGGCTCAACTATATTTATTGTCCATTTTTTTTCTGCTCAATAAAGAGTGAATGGTTTTTCATTAGTAATTTACGAGTGATTTAAAAAATATCTCGGTCACTATGTTATAGATGGAATGTATAAGAATTTTGGAAACTCATCCTAATCCTTAGACCTCTAAATAAGCAGACAAAATGTACTACTTAGTGTGATTACAATTACCCATGTAATTTGTTTGCGAGCTTCACTGATGCCACTGACAATTTTTCCCTGATTGAAAAAAATCTCTGAACTTATTAAAAATTTATTCAACCTTGATCTAAAATAAAAAACAAATAATTAAAATAAAAAAACAGAAAATAAGATTTTAACATAAAAAATTTCCATGATGATTTCTAGCTTCCAGTTAATTCCATCAACAAATCTGTACATTCAATTGAACGAACATCCGTGGAAAGTAAAAGAATTAACATTTGGTTCACATTCATGAAATTCTTTCGTGTAGGAGGAACAAGAATTCAACAGTGATATGGTGAGGGTGTGTTGTAAGGCTGTAAGTAACCTTCCTGAAGCCAGGAAAAGGCAGAAATATTCACTGCGGGACGCTTGTTAGGTACTGCATACAAAAACCTGTAATGAGTATATCATTTTACTAAAGCTGTTTTTCACAAGTTAAATAGTCCTTCTTCTTCAGAAAACGAGTTATAGCCACTGTTTGGACATCAGAGTTTAATTATTGATAGCTATTTTGAGACATATCAGTCAAGCAACGATCCAGCATGGGTAGCCACAGAAAGTAAGCTTTTTTTGCGAACTTATTTTTCATAAAATTAAACTATTGTAAAAGGATTTGCTTAAAATTGATCAGAGATAGTACCACTACAGAAGGCATCTCTGTCAAGTAAGGTCGTATTTTGCTCACATCTGCAAAATATCCCATAAACAGGACGTTAAATAACTTAATAAATATGGCAACGGCGAACTATTTTACGCCTAAAATGTATGCTAACCATTCCAAGTAAGAGTTTTAAGCAGATAAAAATTGTTTAAAAAAACTTTGGCATACATGTGTTAATCCATACTCATTTTTAAACTGGATGACGGAGTTTGGGTCTAATTGCAGCGTACTGTATGCAAAAAGTCTACCGACTTTATAACGTTAATGCAATGAAACAAGAACCTAACCTATTCGAAGTCTCTCTTGGTGTTTTCCACAACAAAGTCTATGTTTGTCAAAGTTGAGTTAAACTTTCATCACTTTTAAAGAATCTAGAATTACTGCAAATATATTCCGCATTTTTTGGAAGAGTAATACAAATTAAAAAGAACAGTTACAGTAGTAAAAAAAAGCTTTTTAAGTGGTCCATCATTTTTTTCAGCTGTTGAGAAAACATTTCTGAAGAAAAAAAAACTGTCACACACACAAATAAATAAATATATATGTATATTGCACAAATATTTGATAAAAAAGGGCGGGGGGGGGTTCGTAGAAAATTTTTAAGTTGATGCCGATTTTTATATGAAGACGACAACCCTTTAGCAACAATTTACCAATAGAACTTTGTAGAGCACACTTTTCCTGAAAAAATTGCACATTACGCGTGTCTCTAGTGTTAATAGCCTTCGAATACGTGTTAATGTTTCGGTTTTTTTCTATGACTGTAAATTTAACATAAAACAAACAGCCAACTCGGCTGAGTGAAAAACTAAAATATTAAAAGGTTGCGAAGAAGTGGATGGGAGAACATAACTAAACTCCTTTGAACACATTATATCCGCAAACCAATTTGCATACAACTACTAGTTGCATTTCTCGATGATAGGACGGCGGCCAATCATATGAAAGAGTTGAAGTTCGTCATGTTATGAAGTAAGGCACGTACGTGTCTATAATCGGGAAATGCGTAACATGCATAAAAGTATAATTTGACTTTGCAAAAATACAAGATAAACCAAAAATTAAGAATTAGAAATAAAAATTCCTTATAAATTTTTAGAAAAACCCAACTGTGTATTCTCCCCACAGTTTGTCCCGAACGTAATTGTAAGGAAACTACAAAACAATTAAAAGAACTCACATGATAGACTAAGGGATTTTTTCTCGAATGATCCGCCTTCATAATGATGTTAAAGTATTTTTCTGACAAATACTTCTAGACTTTTAAAAGACTTGCTTATTGCAACTGAAAATTAAGTGCTGCATGATAAGAGTGAATGAATTATAAAATGCAATGTTTATAATACTAGAATCCATAAGTACGTCAAACGATGAGTAAAAATTTAAGTTTATAAGTAAACTGTTCGAAACCTCTGAATTAATCACATCATTTTATTACGTAGAAATAACGAACCTTATTATGTAGTCTCCTTCAATATTTACTCAAATATGTTTGCAGAAATATCGAGATTTAACGTGAGATCTTTTGTCTTTTGCTCTCCCTTTGCGTTCAACAGAAAGGGGCTGGCTTCCTGTGCAATTAGCTTTCTCCCTCTTTTGTTCCAATGCGGTAAATAAACCACAAGTTTCCGTGGTGGTTTAGGTGAAGATGAAAATATTATTGATTGTTAGTTTTTTCTTCGTTTCGAAATTCTGCAATTTGCCTAAAAGTATTTAATGTAACCTCTTGCATATTCAAGAATTATTTCTCGACGCCTTTAAATTGGGCTTTTTTTAATTTTTGTGCAATGTTTTGATTTTAACACATTTCTCCTCTGTTTAGAATTCGGTATTGACGTTTTCCGATCTTCTTAGAATTTTTGTACTGGGAAAGAACTATTTATTTAGAGCTTAGGAATTTTTATATAAAAGCAGTTTCCTGAACAACAATATTCAGAATTTATGATTTAAGATGGTATAATCTTACTACTATTATATATGCGAAAGTTTGTCTGTTTGTCTGGATGGATGTATGGATGTATGGATGTATGGATGTATGTTTGTTCCTCTTTCACGCAAAAACTACTGAATGGATTTTAATGAAACTTTTACCATAATATAGCTTATACATCAGAATAACACATAGGCTATAATTTCTAACGATATTCGAAAAAGTTAGATTGGTAGCGCTTTTTCATTCCAATTTAAGGTACATTTTTCGCACAAATCCGCGAAGGCTTCCAACAAACTAATTCAGTATTTAGTGCATCATCTCAACTCCCTGTCGATAGCTAGAATTGCATGTATCATTTCCATTTTTCGCATTAAATTTTCAAGGCTTTTCTCAAGTCAAATTAAAAAGTAATTTTTTTTTCAGTTTCATGGTAAATATCCGGGCTTTTACATAGACATTGGAAACGCTCGCGTGCCCGCTCTCTAATGAGCTTTTACCATGATTTGTATTTTAAAACATTTTGTGATCTTGGTTGTAAGTAAGTTTTCGCAAGTTTTGTAATATATGTGTTTTAGAATATCGGTAGCGTAATCGCTTGAAGAGATTGGCAACTAATAAATGGATTAGGTTCATTATTGATGGAGCTTTAAATACAAAACAGCATTTCTTAAATTTGTTTGCACTGATTGGGCACTTTTTCGGGGTACTTACAGTTGGGCAGTTACTTCATATCCAATTGAACTGGAATTTTGCCAAATTTGTTGCAAGAAGATTTTAATAACTGAGATTCTCTGCAATTTTTTCAACTGACATCAGTTTTTTGTGATAAACACTACATAATAGTTCTTTACTTCTTACACAACGTTATCAAAATAAAACGATTATTATCTGATATTTATCGACTGCGGCAAAATCTTAATCATCGATAGAATACTCCCACATTTTAAAAAGTTCAGTTTTTTTCTTTTGTTGGCCGATTCCGTATGTTTGACCTTTTTAAGATTATGTCAAAACGTAAAGTAATCCGCGTACTAAATTAATAAAGCCCTTAAACAAGACTAAAATTACCATTAATTTGCGTTTTTGCATAAGTAATTGTCAAATGTTTCCATTAATTTCGAAATCATTTAGGACAAAAACTTTGGGCATCATTTTATGGTCAGCAATAGTATCTCAGCATTTGATGACTATTTCTCTGTGACAAAAATTAGTGACATAATAATACTGTATTTTCATAAAGTAGGGAGGGGAGCAAAATTATCCTAGGTACAACAAAACAGTTACCGCAAATTTGGCGACATTTTAAAAATCGTCAAAGCGGCGTGTTTTGAGTTCTTTCAGTTCCGGAAAAAAAACCCAAAGGTAAGTATAAATTGTTTCTCAAAATTATTACTGACCCAGGCAGGGCCGGGTATTTTTGCTAGTCTATATATATAAATAGATGTTTCTGTGTTTGTTCCTTATACAAATCCAGTTTTCGTCGGCTTTTCATCAAACTAGGAGCAGAGGTTCCTTGATGCACTAGAATTCACATAGGCGAGGTTTAGAAATTTTATAAAAATTCAAAAAGGTCAAAATTCGAATTTTTTGTCACAAAAAAGTCATAGTCTTTCAATTTTGTGTATATAGAGTGATCAAGATAAGCCTTTAAGCATGCAAATTGATATAATTTACCACATTTAAGTATGAGTATTTCCCAACAAAGATTACGATTAACAATGAATTATCAATTTAAGGCTCACCTATTTCACTTTAGCACGAAATAAGTTAAAAACAATTATAATTCATGTTCTAATTACCTTGGAACATTGGCACAAATATTGTATGATGTAGAAAAATTAGAGGTTCCAACAGATATTTAATTCTATTTTTTGCGAGCATTTTTAATAAGCACTGGGGAATGAGCAACGCCGGGTCATAAGCTAGTTTACTAATAAGATAATTGCAAAAGAATAAATATCTGAAAACAAAAGTCGTTCTAATGCATGCATAGCACTACCGAATAAAGTTGTTTTCGATAAAATAAATATATTTGTTTTATCAAACGTGTCAGTGAGAACTCAGAAAATACAGCAGAACTTGAACAATCCGAATCGATTGGAACGGACATTGTTCGGATAATCAAGAGCTCGGATAGAGTTGGAAATCAAGAGTTGGATTTTCCTGAAAGTGGATTTGTTCAAATTAATCATTTTAGTTTATGTTGCAAATGGGGGTGACTGCTTTAAAAGAAGAAGAGCAATTTTGCTTGCTGAGTGTACTTACAAGTGCTACACCTTTGTACAGTATGTATTTTCTCTAACTTAAATAAAAGTCATTGTTTTACGAAAATCTTGATCAAAGCCAGGGACGTCATTTCAAGTTTTTCCGGGGGGGGGAGGCAAAGGGTTCAAACTCAATGCAAATCCTTTGGAAAACATGAAAAACCACTCCCACTTATATGTAAATACATTGATTTCTCAAAGCCAGGGGGGCAATTGTTTCCTGCCCCCCTAAATGACGGACCTGATCAAAGCATACTATTTCACTAGTGTAAACAAAATGAATAAAGAGTAGGTCAAATCATTTTTTTGCGTAAAGCAGTACAATTCAGTCTTCTTCTTTTTCCCCATAATTTTGAACACAATGAGGAAAATCAGCACTTCGGATTATCAGCGTTCTACTGTAAATCAGAGAGCTATACCAAAGAAATCAATCCAACTTTTGAGTTATTGGTACAAGTTGTAAAAAGATTATAATTTTAAAAGATCAGAAAGTTGTTATTCATACACTTAAAGCAAACGTATTTTAGCGAGCAGCTTTGGTTCATTCCTTGAAAAAAAGATTATTAGTCTACTCTTTTGCGTTGATCTGTACACTTTGACCTTGAAAGTAGCATTTTACATGTGGTCACTGTCCCTAAATCGATTTTTGTACAGATCTTTTGTTTAAAAGGTTGTAATGTAATGCCGCTTGGTATCCTTGGGCCGCTTGGCTGCTTTTTACCATCCACAGCTAATCATACAGCCAAAGGTACAGGTTTCCTTTGAAAATTCAGAATTATTGTGTTCAGCATTTCACTTTGTATATGGTCCCTAATCAAAATTTTACCCACATAGTCTTGAAGAAAACTTTAATCTATATCAGATGACACCTTAATTTTTTTCTCGGCAAGTATAGCAACCAGCAACCGAATAATTGACAGTGCTTCGTTTGTTTCTCCTATGACGCTAGACATAGCATATCTCCAGTTTTAAGAAATATGTGCGGGTTATGCTCCGCATCTTAGCATGATTTAAAATTAGCAAATAAAATTTAAGTGTCAGTTTTTTTTTTTTTTTTGGAATTTTCTACCAACGGTAAAGTACAATAATCTTTTGGCGACTGGAAGGATGTGCGATCCTTTGCGAAAAAATAAAATAAAAAAATAGCACAGAGTTAACAAATTGCTTTTTAGAAACTACACTCAATTAACATTTTGAGCTGCTTCAGCTTTCATATAAAAAATGTTGTTTGAAAACTGTAGTAAGTTTTTTTTTATTATTTGCAAAACATTTTCTTAATTGTCACGGAAAAAAAAATTCAGTCAAGAATGAGTTAAAAGCCTCAATGCATTGTTTATACGTTTATAGAATGACTGACATATATGTAATAACATTTACAAAGTGTGTCTAAAAAGTTCATTGAATGGTATGAAAAAGAATTAGGACAACATAATATAAACCGTAAATACCTTTATTGACCTTCAAGATACTCTCCATAAGTCACAACCCACTTCTGACAACGTTTGCATTACGCTTCAAAACTGTGGAAGAACTCTTAATGTGGATTCGTTCTCAGAATAGCCGTCACACAGTTCTGAACCTTCACGACGTGAACGAATCTTGCTTTTGCCCAATTCTTCATGGACGATGGTCCCTACTGTGTCTTTGCTAATGCCCAATTCTTCGTGGACGATGGTCCCTTCTGTGTCTTTGCTAATGGCCAATTCTTCATGGACGATGGTCACTACTGTGTCTTTTCTAATGCACAATTCTTCATGGACGATGGTCCCTACTGTGTCTTTGCTAATGGCCAATTCTTCAGCTTTTGATCGCAGAGTCGATCGCCTATGCATCATTCGCGCACGTTCAGAGTTTTCTGGTGTCTTGCTTGTGGATGGCCTTCCTAAAAGTGGTTCGTCATCCACAGATCCGCGCGAAAGCGTACAAACCTATTACCCATACATTTAATACTCAGAGCATCCCGCCCGTACACCTGCGCCAACATCTCATGGATTTTGGTCGCCGTTTTACGAAATATGAAGAATTGCTTCATGTGGTGTCGTAGCTCCATGAAGCGTAATGTCTGATCTTCTTAGGTAAAAGCTTCCGCGCAATTTACGCATGCGTCAGGTCTTCTCTGATTTTACCAAAATAGGGGTGCTAGATTGGATAACAATAAGAGGAAGAATAATGAAAAGCATTTTGAGCCGTATCAAAACAACGTAGAACGATGCTCATTTCAAATACGTAGTTTAGTCGAGTAAGTCAAAAGAATATCAAATGCAAGTTTTATATTGGAAAACTTTTTGAAATGTATCACCCACAACCCATCTACCCTTTTTTCTGTTCGCGAGTGCCAGGCACGGTTTTCACGGGCGCACAGTACTACTCGGGTCACGCAATTAGACCAAATGTAATAAGCACTGCACTAAAGAAATCGAGCTAGTAGTGACAGAAGATGGATCCAGGCATTTTCGTGCATGTCTACATAGGCACTCGTGCTTCAGACAAACTTTGAATAAAGCTTGACCATGGAGATATGGCGAAGACCCGGAGGAGAAAACAGACCACTTCAATTTAAAATAGGTAGGATCAGAGAGAAAATCAATATTTGACATATTTAGTTCATCCGACTTTTTTCTGCTTGCCTTGTCCCTTTGATGCTACCCAGTGACGTACACAAACAAATCATTTCAGGGACGACTGAACAAAGACTGAGAGAGAAGAATAAAATGTAGCTAAGAAAAGTAAATTTTTCACATATCTGCTAATTCAATATTACAAAAATGCATCATTATTTTTTAGCATTATAATTATTGCTGTGGCCGAGAGATAAAGCGTTTTGATAAAAAGAGAAAATGATAAAATAAAATTTTAAAAGGTCTCTGAATTAAAGTCGGTGTTCCCCAACAGGTGCATGCAATATTTTGGCAAATTTCTGTTTCAATAACATTAATTTTGCGATTTATTTTACTAATGTTCCTAATGTTATGTTTCAATTTCATGTGCTGAATTGTATCGAGCAGAATCAGATGAATCAACAAGCACTAATCGTATTTTTAAAACAAATTTGCAATAAAAAGGAACAAAATTGAATTATAAGATAGACATAAACGTGTTTAACATTGAAATGGACATGTCAAAAAAAAAAAGAAAGAAAGAAAGAAAGAAGGAACGAATTTACTTCTTTTCTTTTCTTTGAATTCTGCCCTGTAATTAAATTTTCTCATGCTGCGATTTTAGAAAAAATAGGTAATAGCTAAATAGTTTTAAATTACTTTTGATAATTTCAGAGGGGTCTGCAGCCCTGTCATCCCACCACCGAATACGCCACTGATGCTACCTATTATAAAATGAAGCGATCTGTTTCCACTTCGATGTTACAAGCCATCTCCACGTGGTCAAG
>JAXGGA010009321.1:0-52053 GCA_038373865.1 Uloborus plumipes
ACGAGGAATTCAAAAAAGTCAAGGCTTACCTGGACGGAAAAAAAAAAAAAAAAAAAAAAAAAACATCCAATCTACACGGACCGCCTAGTCGAAGAAAGACCAATAAAAGTAGTCATCCGGTGTGTACCGACCGACTCCCCGATAGATTATATCACCGAGTGACTTCGTCTCACGCCACCACGTTAACCCATTAATGCCTGACATTTTGTTTTCCAAAGATATTTTGTATACTGGTTACAAATAGTGTTTAATGGGCAGGAAAAATAATTAAAAAAAATCTCATGTAAGAAATATTTTTTTTTTATTAAGGAAAGAAAAATCGTTCCTAAAAAGTTACGATAGATACCAGAGGGTGCATACTTTGTGTACTAATTTTTTTTCTGCCTGCGATAAGATACGTTATGAGAAGAAATAAAAGCAGCCATTAACATAAACTGGGAATAATTAAAAAAAAAATAGCTTTCTGTTCTTGAGATTGTTAACGATGTAATTCTTGATAAAGTTCATATTAAAACTTCTACAGAACACACTTTACAATGGTTATGCGCTGCAATATGCAGGGGTCATAGCTGGGGAAGGACAAGGGGAAAACAATATATATATAGTGAGTTAGTTTCAAGTGAAAAAGAATATAGGGAAAAAAAGTTTCAAAAATAAAATGTACAAAGACGTTTCAAAGAAAATATACATGATCCGTAGGGAATTAGGATATATAGGAATTTCGAGACATAGATTGCTAATATGTTTTGCAACACATGTTAAAAAAAAAAAAAAGCACCATTCTCAGTAAGATTCTACACTGCATAAAATTACAGTAATGTGAAGAGTTGCAGTTCAACTTTTGTCAGTTCTTCCCTCTTTTCAATGAGCATTTTGTGTCCCGACTGCAAAAGAGCTTGTGCGGAACATACTTCTGCCGTATTATTCCTCTTAACCGCAGTTAATAGTTTCATATTGGCTTCTGCAATTAAATGGTGACTTATCCAATGCTTTTTGTAGCTTTTTTTTCTTAGCTTCTAAGCTGTTTACTTCATCATCACATTTCTTCTTTAAATTTAGAGCCTCTGTTTCTTCTTCTTTTTTATTTTCCTTCCTTTATTTTCGTTTATATGTTTGTTTATTTAATTATTTAACAAGTTTTATTTCTCTGAATACGATGTTTTTACAATTTTTTAATTTAAATTCCTAACTCTTTTTAATAAGTAAAGTTAAAAATATTAAAATCGGTATAAAATTAATATTACTTTTTAAAAACAACTTACTTTATTTTTTAAAATCATGGGGTAAACGTGCATAAGCCTTGTTTACTGCTGCACTCACATATACGTACGGGAAAATAATACTTTTTGTGACAGGGGTGCCCACAGGGGGGGGGGGGATAATGACGCAAGTTGCGCCATCAAAAAAAATTTTTTTTGGACGGGGTTGATTTTTTAACACTAATTTATTTACTTAAATTATTTATTAATTAATTTTTTTAATTTAAATTATTTACTGATTTTTTAATCAGAATTATTCATTAATTTATTTTTTTGAATTAAAATTATTTCTTTTATTTCTTTATTATTTATTTATTTGTTTATTTTTTTGCTTGTAATGTCTGAAAGCGAAAAAAACGATTAAATTCTGCGCACAATTCGAACTTTTAATAAATTAATAATATATAAAAAAATAAGTTATAATTAAAAAAAAGTCAATAATATTTTCTAAAATAAATAAATAATATATTAAAAAATAAATAAAATAAAAAAACAGGGGTAAAAATAAAAATAAAAAGCACAAGAGGGTTGTGAAAAATTGGGGGGGGGGGGGATTTACGCCATTGAGCTTGTGGGGGGGGATGGGCGCCCCTGTTTTGTGATGCATTATAAGCTTTTAAAGTATTTTCATTGCGTATTAAAGCTTTAAAAAGTTTTAAAATGCATGTAGCGAAATGCAGAAACAGCTAAGTGGTAGCTGATAACTTCACATAGGATTAAAAATGCTAGAAAAAAATATTGTGATAAAAAAAATAGATACTTTTTTTTTGCTTTTTCAAAAGTGATTTGTTCATTTTTTAATCTGAAGTAAACTTACTGACAGTCTTGTTCATCTAGCGTTAATTTAATTTGAAAGCAAATACATTTCTTTTCAGTAGTTTTTCGAGATTAACCTGAGTTGTTACAATGCTAGTGAGTTGAAATTTTGAAAAAAAAAAAAAAATGCCTATAATTTTTGAGAAATCTACAAAGTCTAACACTCAAAATCCCGTAGGGTTTCTTTGTAAAAGCGCTTTGTTTGCCCCCGTAAAAGCGACATCTGGCGGCGAAATTCCTTGCCCCTGTCCCTCGCTTTTTGAGGGAAAATTACAGGCTGGTGTAGAGCGGAGCAACCATCCTCGTAGGCTACGTCAGAGCTTACAGCCTTCAAACATATACAATATACATCAGTGCAGCCATTTAGTGAGCTAAATCAGAATTAATCTGCAAATTTTATGAGGAGGAAAGTAGTTTTTGCATTTTTGGGCAGCATCTAATATCTGATGAAAAAAATATAGGAGTTAGAAATAAAATATAGGAGTAAGTAAGAAATATAGGAGAATATCTGGCAAACTGAGAAAATATAGGAGATATAGGAGGACTATGAAGCCTGAATATGTTAATAATGAATGGAAACACTACCAAGGAACGAATCGAACACTATTAATTGGTTGAAAAGGTCATTTTTGGAAAATTCAGACCCATTTTTTGACTATCCCTAGAAAGGGACGCTTGGCATTAATGGGTTAAAATTCCATTCTTAAATTATTTCCTTGAACCTCCTCTCGAATCTCCATTGTACTTCTCGTGAATTTTAAGGACTTCACATCCACCGGTTGGCTGACGAAAAGGCGAAATATTTAATGAAAACGATGAGTGACCTTTTCCACTGGTTGCTGAAATCATCTTTCACGACTGTAAAAAGTCTGCTCCTAATAGCAAATTTTTGAACTTCTTTTTAAAATTTTTCTGTTTTCATAGTAAATTGATGGTATCCGGTGAATTCCTGGAACGTTGTTTAAAAGTATGCTGCGACTTTTCTTAGTTTAATTACGCATAATCTAGCGAATATCTTCGCTAAGCTCAGCGTTATTTTAATTTAATCATTGATTTTGTCAACTTTAATTGTTTCCGTGTATTAATATTCCACAATTTTCTAAATCCAGTATAAAAGGACAAGTTTTTTTCCTGCGATCAAGAGTTTAAACAGGTATAATAAAGTCTGATTCTCTTTACACTGCTTAATTTTTCTGCTAAGTAATATGCCACAATATATTCATACTTACAGCTCACGGATATAACTTCGAAAATAGGTGAAAAAATATAAAAAAACTGTGAAAACTATGTTTCACTTTTTGAAAATAAAATATAATATGTGCATGGAATTCTTATCAACTACGCATTCAATTGCACATCGACATTTGAATAAATTTGCACTTAAAAATTTCAGAAAGTTATATCGGAGCACAGTTTAAATAATGCAAGAGAGAAAACTGCAAAATACTAGATCATAAAAAAATAAATCATCATTATTCATTTATTTAACATTTAACATGTTGGATGGCATAGCAAAAGTAATGGCTGAGATTCAAATATATCTGAGCAGGAAAGTAACTAAAAAAATAGAATTTCAAGGAAGAAAAAAGAAGTAACGTGTTGTTAAAACGAATCAAGGAATTTTTTTTCACACATTTTTTTCTGTAGTTAAGTTAATTACAAGCCCATGAAAGGAATGGCTCCTTCTTCCTATTTTGATGCATAAAAGCATTGGTAAACTATATTATTTCGAATTAGCTTTAGTTATTTCATTTAGATATTTCTTAATATTTCATTAGATGTTTTTCTGTTGTTTGATAAACGTTAAACTGGAAAGCAGTATATTTTATTATTTGGCGTCTTTGAAACGTTTTCCATTAATTGCAATCGTCGATTCAGGTTGCTTTAAGATTTCAAAACTCATATATGTAGCAAAAATAAGGGTTTCAAATTAAAAACTCGAACTTTGCTGAGTTCAGTTTACTTTGTCTGTGATCCCTTATGAAACTTTCATTTCCACGGTTTATAAAAGGAATTAACCTAGTTCATTGATAACTTCCTTTCGTTGCACAATTGAAGACCGAGTAATTAAGCTTTTGGTTTTTTACCCTTTGTCTTAATACTGTTATCAATTGTTAGAGGTGAATTCAATGAAAATTCATGCACGAATTGAAGTTGTAAGCTGATATGATCCTAGATGTTTTCACATCTCGGACACACTTGAGAAGAGGAAAATTGTGATAGCAGTCAAAGGAAACCCGTTTTACGTTTATAAAAGCGTGTCATTATAAAACTAACTGGTAGTGAAAGAGGGGTTAGTATTCAATTTGCTTTATAAATATTGTTTTCCTGAATAATTGAAATTAAATTGTAATTGTATAGAAAATATTAAAACTCAATAATTATTTGCAGCAAAGATAATATCTTTTCTATTGAGAGGCAAATAATGCGCTTCGCATTTTCAGAAATTTGAGAAAAAATGTCTGAAAAAAAAATTCATTTTTTAGCTGTATCAAACCGTGCAAAAAATTCAAATACTTTAAACCATGTTGAATCAACGAAGAAAGCTTTTCGATATTAGCCATAACTTTTTCTGCGTAATTCATAGAAAAATAAGCTAAAATATAATCAAAATCTTTGCAATTTAGATCATTTGGTGAAACTACTTTATTTCCGGCATTATTGGTTTTTAAATTTAGTATTCGAGGCTCACTAGTAGTTCCCCCTTTTTTCTTATTTTATCAGTTAAAATTAAAAAAAAAAAAAAAAAACTTAAAATGCTTTAGAACTGATTATTTACAAGTTGAAGTTTATTCCGATTAGTCAACTCCCACCAACTAGATAAAAATGTGCTCAAATTTCCCCTCCTCAGCTTCAGAAAAGTTTTTTCATATTATTTGTTTTTCTAACTGTTCAAAATTGACCGAAACATTCGTTGGATCAAGAAATGAAGCATTTTTAACGAGACTTCGCAATAAAGTTATCTCTTGGGAAATATCGTCAAATTGGACGATAACAGTAAACTCCCAATTATCCGAGGGTGGTTCATCCACGATGAGGGCAGCCCTTTTCACTTTCAAAAAATAAAAAAAAAAAACCTTTTTTCCGTCGATAATTAACTGAATGTCGATACTACACACATTTTAACGTAACAAGTTTTACATCTCTTTTCAGTCGCTGCTATTCCTTTCCTCCCCTCATCTTCCACTGATACCCAAATCTCCCAAGATCACCAAAATCTCACTTTTAGATCTATACTACTTAGTTTTTTTTAGATCTATGCTGTTTTCTGAATTTTATAACTACTCTCGTAATTTTAGGTCAATTCCTTCTTCATCTGTTGTTTTAATCTATACCACTAGTTGAAACCTAATTATTAGTTCTATACTACTTTCGCGTATAAAAGAGTGACCGGATACCTATACTGCCTTGCTAAGCACAAAAGTCGCATCTGCATTTTCTAACAAAATTGAGTTATTGCTACTAGATAGCCTTTGTGACGTGTTTTACCAAACACAAAGTTTTATGTTCATTTGAGAACTATATTTGGAAACTATATTTTTAACATTCTGAAAAAGTATTATCTGAATCAAATACATGGTATAGCAAAACTTTAAAGAGTAATATCTCAGTTTGAGCTTGACTGCATATACTACTTTTGCGCTTAGCACGGCAGTATAGTTTGAAAAAGCATCTCGCCCTTATAATTTTTGATGTAACGTACACTATCTACCAATAATTGGATACCTGTGATAGAAAAGAAAAGAAAAAAAAAAGTTTCTTCGTAATTATTAGCTGGTGGAACCCCTAGGCGAGACAATTACAGCTTATATAATCCATGTTTTCCACAAGTTCTTGCGTGACGGTTAGATGTATTTTATTCCACTCAGCTCAGCGAAGACATGTAAGTTCCTTCACCTATTTTGGACGGGTGGTGCAACCCTTAATTCGGCGATCCAACTCGTCCCAGAGGTTTTCGATAGGGTCCATTCGATTTACAGAACAGGCTGACTTTTCCGACATTTTGGTTCCAAGCCATTCTTGGATCCAGCCTTGTTACAGGTATTTGAAACACATTAATATTATACCTGGTTGATCTGGCGAAAAAAAATTATGATTAGTTGGATAAAGCACCATATTAGGGAAATTAAAAAAGATAACTTATTTCTCGAATTTGGAAACAGTTTATTGGAAAATGTTTCATGATATTGGGTCCATTTTCATATTGCACTTGTTTTAAGCCTGAGTTTATGAAATGTTTTTGCCATATAAACAAAAATAGTCCAATATCATCTAGGCAGCTACAATTCAAGCTTAGCTTCCACTTTTCTTCAATGCGACTTGAGTACAGATACCAGTGGTTCCACGCCCACTGTTTTGGAACCAAAATGTCGGATGAGTCAGCTCCCCTCTTATAGAAGCCTTACATTCGATTTTTCCCATTGGCTCCATACGGAGCATCTGGTACACTCGCAACATGACAGCTGGCAGTGTCGTGCTGGAAGCAACAAGGGTTTACCCCGTTAAACTGACACACGGTGGAAACACATTATCATCCAAAATAAAATCAGTAGGCACCGGCGTTGAGCTTACGACTAATGAGGATCAAGGATCCTAACCCATACTAAATGAAACACCCCCAAACCATAATTCCGCCTCCGCCGAACTTGACTATTGACACGATGTATTCTGGCAGGATTCGTTCTCCAGGCATACGTGAGACCCATACCCATCTTGTCGGTCAACTATTTCCATAAAACCGTTTATTACTTCTTGAGATGTCGCAGTCACAAGCAATGAGGAACAACGTTCAATTGCTCAACCCCCTCTCGAGATATTGACACCGAAATTGAATCTGACCTATACGCCCTTCTTACGAACCAATTTTTGCTTCATTCCACCTGTTACTTCCTGGGATAAGCAGTCACCCAAAGCGAATTTCACGTTCGATTGCTCCCCACCCTTGAGGGTTTAGCGCTCAAATCTAATAGGCACTAATTCACATACTCCAGACAGACCGCGAGAAACTGGTCACAAACATACCGATCTGCACACAGACATTTTCCAGAAATATTCAAAATGGACTCGGCACATCCCAAAATGTGCAAATCCATAAATTCGAAAATTTGCCCGAATCCAATGCTTTCTTCTATGCGTTTCATATAGAAAAAAGTGAAAACACGTTAGTCGACAAAAATACCTTTATTGTGTAAATGGTCTACCAATTTAGATTGTTGTTATTTTTAATTAGCACAGTGTTTTGGAGCTTTCAAACTCTAAAACCCTACTCATACAATATATGAAGAAACTATGGAAACTATACTTGTGATAGTACCTGGCGACCGAGCCCCCGCACGGTTATAAAAAAGAGGTTTGTAAAATCGTGTTTTTTTCTAAAGTTCGAAATACTTATTTAAACAAACTTGAAAAGCATTTTGAAGATTACGCATTTAAAACAGCCGTAATTTGTTTTAAAAAACACAACCTAATTTAAACGATGAGCACCGTAAAGTCACACTACAATAACTTTATTTTGATCGATCTCTTTAAAAACAATAACAATTCGTACGTGTTGCCAAAATTTGTTTGCCAAGCACCATAAAAATTTAAATTTCCGCTGATGTGATTAAATATGAAGCCCATTGTTATAATAAGACGTAGTTTCTATGAAACAGTAACAATAATGGTAATCATAATGAAAATGGTGAAAGAAAGCTCCTCAAACTTTTAATGAAGGCACAAAAAACGGGGTTTTTGTGAAAACTGGCGTTTTTACAGAAAAATCGCCGATGTAGATGAACTCAAAATCCAAAACTATATCGAAATACAAAATTTTTTATTAAAATCGTTAGAGCCGTTTTCGAAATCCGATATATATATAATATATATATATATATATATATATATATATATATATATTATATATATATATATATATATATATATATATATAAAATAATTGCTCGTTTAAAGATATTAGATTACATTAACAGTATAGTGATAACTAGAATGACGGAAAAAAATGTGCGAAGCAACTGCATTATCTATAGAAATATAGTCATATGTAGCATAAATAACATGGACAAGGAGGTTAGCAAAGTGTCTGAATTACAAGATTGTAATATTTGTCATTAGCTTTAAATGAAAAGAGACATTAGAAAAGAGAAAAACAGCTAAAGAAGTTAAATATTATTCGAAAAAGCATGAGTAGAGAAAACGTTTGGCAATGCAAAAAAAAATAATAATAAATAAATTTTCGATAATACGTTTCGTTTGTCGCTTTCTTTAAAAGAAATTTGGTGACAAAAAAACCCCCAAAAGTTCAATCACACTGTCAATTGTTTCTAACGAATGCTGGTGGGAATTTCAATGCCTATTTGACATATCAAATTCAGATGATTCCCTCAGAACATTGCTTTTGCATTGCTTTAAGATATAAAAAATCCGCGAAAAGTAAATTACACCGTCAAAGGGAAAAAAAAAACGTTGTTTTCAACTTGTATTGAGAATGAATTTCACCAATCATTTTGCCCATTTTTAAGAATCCACTTAAATAAAACAAAGAATATGTGTGTTTATGTGTGTGGGTGTACAGTAGGGTGGGGCGAAAAATGAAAAGTTTTTCAGATCAACTTCTAATAGTTACCAAAAGTTGTCTTTGGTGATAGTTAGCTTTTGTGCAAAATTTGAGAAAAATCGGTTAATATCTTCAGGGGGCGCTGTGGTCGCAAAGTTTTACCATAGCTTTTATCGGGATTTTATGGTTAAAATATGAAAAACAATGCCGTTAGCTAATCTCATTGCATTTTTTTACTCATAAGATATAATCATGCATTCAAAGCATATGAAATAACTCACAAAAAATTATTTTATATGATATATTTATATTTCAAGCATTTAAAAAGAAACAAAAACGTAAAAAAAGTGACTTTTTTGAAATATAAATATATCATATAAAATAATGTTTGTGAGTCATTTCATATGCTTTTAATGCATGAAAACATCTTTTGAGTAAAAAAACGCAAAGAGACTAGCTAAAGGCATTTTTTTTGATATTTTAACCATAAAATCCATAACAAAGCTATGGTAAAACTTTGCGATCGCAGCGCCCCCTGAAGATATTAACTGATTTTTCTCAAATTTTGCACAAAAGCTAACTATCACCAAAGACAACTTTTGGCAACTATTAGAAGTTGATCTGAAAATTTTTTTATTTTTCGCCCCACCCTAGTGTACAGTCATAGAAAAAAAACGAAACGTTCGCTCGTATTCAAAGACTATTAACACTAGAGACACGTGTAATATGTTATTTTTTCAGGAATAATGTGCTCTACAAATTCGTATTGGTAAATTGTTGTTAAGGGGTCATCTTCAAATAAAAAAATCTTTAAACTTTTCTATGAAACCCCCCTTTTTTTATCACATATTTGAGATCAGCAACATCATTCAACTTTGTATACCAAATCGTTTTAAAATTGCTCTAGCCGTTACTTCACTATTGAACTGAGAAAAAACCGTCCCGTAATGTTAAAAATATTTTTGGTACTTGTGCACATAATACCTAAACCACGTTAGGTACGGCAAAGATTTTTTTATGTCAAAGTATGATCCAACCCAAGGATTTCCTCTCAGATAAGATTTTGAATTTTCTATGAATTATGAAATTAATATTTGAAAAAATGATAATCTGGAACCATATAATATTTTGATGGAGAAACAATCTTTTCTCCTCCACGCCCTACCACTTAGCATAAAGCTTTAAGTTCCATCATCCGGGGATGGAGAAACAATCTAGAAGTGGTTTCGAAAGTAGAATCCAAAATGGAGCTTAAAATATCCAGTAGATTTTAAGATATGCTAAAAGAGCCTTTTTTCGGGACCATATACAATTGTGCAAACTGAAACAACAGCGGGGAATTTCTATGTTAAACCCTTGAGAACCAGCGCGCCGAAAACGAAGCGCACTCACGGGACCGAGCGCTCCGAAATGGAACGACGCCACGGGCCCACGCATTTTCAACGGCTAAGCCTAATTTCATCAAAAAAATCAAATAAAATTAACATTTCATCATAATGACTTAAAATTTACAGGGTGGGTAAATGATGTATAGTTGGTAAATATCTTTTAATATAAATGATATAAAATCAAAATAAATTTATAAAATAGGCAAAATACTAACAACTACTATGCAAACAAAATTAGAGGATATGTAAATGAATATAAATTAACAGCTAATATACAATAAAAAATTCACAATGAAATCAACTTGTGCTATACTAATCTGTATGACATGGAGTATTATTTTAAACATTCTGCTGAGTATGATATATTTCAAAACAAGGATCGACAGACAATCCAACGTTGCATATTTTGCACTCATTGTAAGATGTTTGCCTTTGCCCCTTCCCCTTTTGTTGCCATCTGGATTCAATAAATCCAAATTTTGCAGTTGAAAGGAATAAATAAGAGGATCGAAATTAGAAGAGAAACAAAATTAACATGAAGTCCGATGATGTTCTTCAAAATCACACGTGCAATTCTGAAGAGTCATAAATTCCACGAAACACATGCAGAAATATTCAATCCTCTAACCTAACCCTACCATGCATGTCAGCTGGATATAATAATTCCATTACTGCTATGAAAAAAACCAAAGCAATAAGCAAACGCGCTGACGTCTCTTTAACTCTCACAATTTAAAGAGCCTGGATTCCCCCCGTTTGTTTACATTAATAAATCTGTCATGTCTAATGATCCCAAACCAAAACTGATGCCTATACTAGAAAGTCAAAAGTCATGTGACTAGAATGTGATGAAAGTTGGAGCCATTTAGCGCCATCTATGATGATTTAAAAATTCACATAAATTGTTCCGTTTCTAAACAGCGCATACGTGACATTGGGATATCAGCGCACATCAGAATGCAGCACGCGGAGGCGACGATGGGAGGAAAAGAGACGAGATACTGCGCGGCGTATACGCGACGTTGGGTGTATGTTAAAAAAGAGGAATATGCTTACTCACCAGTTGAAAAACATGCTCAGCGTTTTTATGTAGTATGTAGTTTTCAACAGTAATTATATGTTAAAAGCGAAGCAATTAATAAAATTGCTGAGTATATTTTTTAACTGGTAAACAATCCAATTTTTGTCCATTAGTGAGAAGTCTGTATTTATGCAACATGCACCAATTCAAAAGACGTTTTACGTGGATACTTGAAATCACAGAAAAATGTGGCATCTCAGAAGGTTATTCGGAATAATCTGTGACAATTCGGCGTTTTTTTAAATGATGGGCCACGGTTATAACATTATTGCCAATCCTAATACAGTAATTGATATAAATACAAAGACTTTTAAAACGTAACCTCTCTCCAGAAGGTATGTGCTGCCTGAGTAAGTGCGACGCTAAAAGTATGCATCTATCTTTGTTTCAACAAAAAGATAGAATGTTCCATTTTCCCCTTGAACTCCAGCAGCAGGGTTTTCTCGACTAAGTTTCAAAAAAGTGTTATAACTTTAACAAATAACGAGAATTTTTAATTGATGACAAAAAGCAAACGTATAAAAGCAGCTTTAGTTAATTTCTTCGAAAAATATGATTTGTCTATTCTTTGTAAACTGTGACCTTGAAAGTAGCATTTTACATGTGGTGGTGGTCCTTAAATCTTTGGTCGGTCAAAACTTTTGTTCTACTGATCCCAAAGTGATGCGGCTTGGTACCCAGCTTACTTTTGGCCCTCCGCGCCTAATTATGTAACCAAATGTAGGGGTTTCCATTTGAAAATTCAGACTTCTAGTTAATTTCACTTTGTATATGGCCCCTTATCAAAATGTTACTCGCATAGTTTTAAAGACGACTTTAATCCATGTCAGAAGACACCTTTCTTTTGTACGAAGCAAGTATATAGTAGTCGAATAATTCAGAGTGTTTCGTTTTTTTTCCTATGTTTGTATTTTACCTTATACAAATCCACAGTTTACGTCGGATCTGGTCGAAATTTGGCAGGGAGATACTTGGGCACCCGGGAAGGATCATAGGGTGGTTTTTGAGCGGGAAAAAATTACCGGTCTGTTCTAATTTCGAATGAAGGACTTCAAAGTGGCTCTATCTAGCGAAATACTAATCGGATCTTCTCGATCTTGGTCTCATTCGAAATAACGCAAAAAATACCTGTTAGGAAAGTTTCCTTCCGAAAGTTTTCAGAACCACTAATCGATATCTCCACCTTGAAAAAAGACATGGGCATTTTTAAATTTGGAAATATCCATTTTAAATTGGATTAAAAAAAATCGTCTGCACAAGCGTGAAAGAAATTAAATAGGGTGAAATAAATTATTAATGAGAAAAAGGTGTTGCCATTTTTGCTTGAACATAAAGAAATATAATTCTTGCTTTTGCTTTTGGCTTTTCTTGACCCGGACGGATTTAAAAAATTTTTGGCGATTGATTAATTTTTCGTATTGCTTTCTAGCAATCTATTGACTTTAATTTAATCGAGACTTTTAGACACACGCGTCACTTGGCATGACATTTTTCGCCAAGATAGATCCCGTGCAGAGCTAGTAGCGAGGAAACTATACTCGGCTGCAACCTTTCTGAGCTATAAAGAAATAAGCTGAGACTATGCAAGGGAAGTTGTTTCTTGCGCGGTGTCCGAATTTTCGGTGAAATTAGATCATTCCTTTTAAAAATTGGATCAAAGTGTTTCATCTACGCATATGTAGCCTTTTTTTGTCATAATATTCGTAATTTTCTGTATATTTTCAATTTTACGAACGGAGTAGAGCGGAAGCGTTCATCCATTTGAATCGATGCTATAGCCAATAAGAGTTCACTCACGGTTAGCGATCTCGTCTCATTCGCCAAGAAGGTTTCTGATAACTCCGTTTTTCTTCCGCGCGTATTTATTTCCGTGTCAACTCAAGTTGCTGTCGAGTATAATAAATTTTTACAAAAAACGATAATAAACAAACCCAAATCCTAACATGGCGTTTCACCGTAGAATCATGCATTGAAAAGAACTTTTAAAATGTGCAAGATTTTGATCTATCAACATATCTAAGCTTAAAGAAAATGGCTCAATCTATGCCAAATCCGACAGGAAAATAATGGTCAATTTTAAAGACCATTAGGCTATCTTTGAGAATGAAGATTTCGGTAGCTCTTTGACAAAAATGTCCAAAAACGAAATTTCAAGCTGTGTGTCATTATGTAGGAGAAGGGGTGGGTGGTTCCGGATCTTTATTCCGGATTTTTTTCAAAAATGGTTATGTGGAGGGGGGGGGGGGAGGATTCAGGATTCTTCCCCGTATAATTTTAAGTGGACATTAAGAAGACCCACTTTTAGGTTATTTTAGATAGTTACACTGTGAAATTAGGAACCCGGTCTCCAAACACTTTTTTTTTAAATTTAAGTAATATTGGCGAATTTTAGACTATCTTTGATGACCAGGAGAAGGATCAAGGTTCAGGAGATATTCCCACAAAATAAAATTCAAAGCTATCTTTCACCGCCCCAAACATGTCCGCATAAACACATTTCTAATCATGCCAACCGCCCCCCTGCCACCTAAAACATGTTCACCGCCCTTCAACATCTTCTTACCGACCACCGGGGGGGGGGGGGGCGGTATCGCCCCCGTTGAGAACCACTGACCGACAAGTAATAGCAAGGCTTCACTAGATAAAATGCTATCTAGTGAAACCTAGGTAATAGCAACCAACAGGAGGACGGAAGTCCGAATTCTTTTTCTCTTTTGAAGCGTGCTTGAAATAAATAATGATGATCGATTGCATTGCATATTCGTAACAAGATGCTTTCGTTTTAGGAACTCTTTTGCCAACGCGCTTTTCTTCCTTATCGCATTCGCATCTCTTGACTACAGTTCAAGAGATTTATTTAAAATGATAGTGTAAAATTCAAGGAGGCACAGAGAGATTATCTTTTCTAAATATTAACTAAAAATATCTTAAATCAAACTGGTAGGTAGAAGATTAACCTACTGATGGACTTAATTTGGTACAGTCATAGAAAAAAAAAAAAAAAAAAAACGAAATACTCGCTCGTATTTAAAGACTTTTTCTACCAGAGACACGTGTAATATGTTATTTTTTCAGGAATAATGTGCTCAATAAATTTCTATTGGTGAATTGTTGTTCAGGGGTCGTCCTCATATAGAAATTGGCATCAACTTTAAAATTTTCCATGCAAACCCCCATTTTTTATCGCATATTTGTGATCAGCAACATCATTTCACTTTGTGTACCATATCGTTTCAAATTTGTTCCAGCCGTTGCTTCACAAATTAACTGAGAAAAAACAGTCCCGTAATGGTAAAAATATTTTTAATACTTGTGCATATAATACCTAAACCACGTAAGGTACGACAAAGACTTTTTTTATATCAAAGTACGGACCTACCCGACAATTAAAACGTCATTGACTTCCTCTCAGATAAAATTTTGTATCTTTTATGAATTATGAAAATATTTGAAAAAATGATGATCTGGAACCATATAATATTTTGATGGAGAAACAATCCAAAATTTCAGCTCAAAATATCCAGTAGTTTTTAAGATATGCTAAAAGAACCATTTTTTGAGACCATATACAAGCGTGCAAACTACACAATAGTAGTAAATTTCGATTTAAAGAAAGGGGATTTATACCATGACCATTAGACCTGCTCTCCTTTACAGCGTATCCGCCTGGGGTTATGCTGCTACATCACATCACACACTCCAGTGCCCCCCGTACCTACTACAACTCGTGGTTTAACCAGGAAAGGGCCCTGAAGAGCGCTCTGTTATTTTTGAACCAGAACCAAGGGTCGAGCAAAATCTTGGCCCAGCACCCCCAGAGGTATCGTTTCACTTGGAGGACTTTGTGACCACGACATTTTTAACGTCTTCCCGTCACCATTAATTAAGACGGTGGATCTTTGATCGGCTGGGAGATACTTGGGCACCCGGGAAGGATCATAGGGTCGTTTTTGAGCAGGAAAAAAGTACCTGGAAAAAAAGGCTGGGATCGAACCCGGGTCCCTCCGGTCACGAGTCCGACGCCTTACCGATCGGGCCACCACTGCCCCCGTGTTATGCTGCTAAAACAAGTATCCAAAACTTACAAAACCTCCAAAATAAGCTACTTAGGAGAATTTTAAGAGCCCCGTGGTATGTGTCTAACGACACACTCCACAGGGATTCTGGTGTTTGTACTATAAAAGATTACATCGTAGCAAACACTATGAACTTCTTTACTAAAATCGAAAGACACCCAAACCCTCTTGTCAAAGAACAAGTCCACTTTAGTTACGGCTCTGGGGGCAAAAGTATGCTCTCAGACGCCATGTACTTATGCTACCCAATTTATAAACAAAACGGAAATGGAAATGACGATCGTCCTCCCTAGGCTTTCGGACTCAAGTTCTCGACTAGGTTCGCTTTCCTTCCCCTTTTGCTTTTAACCTCACACCCTTTGTATAGCTTTTTCTAAACTAGTAAATATTGCAAAAATCAATTCTTTTTTCGTGCATGGTCATTCTGTAAATATTGTAAATAGTTAGTGGACCTGAAGAGATTCCTTTTTTCTTTTCAAATTTTTCCTCCTATTCATGCTCATAACAACAATGCATTCTTCCATCAATGCTACCTCTCAGTCCCGTGTAAAGGTCCCAAGTATCTAATATCTGTATTTTGTCCACCAGTTGTAGAATGCACTCAGCGTTTTTATAAAGTATTTTGTTTTCAATAGTAACTACACGTTGAAAGCAGAACGATTTATAAAACTGCTGAGTACATTTTAAAACCGGTAGACAATCCAATTGCTTGTCCATTAGTGAGAAGTCTGCTTTCATGCAAATGGCAGCAATTCAGAAAACTTTCTACGTGGATACTTGATTTTTACAGCAAAAGGTGGCATCTCGGAGGGTTATTCGGAATAATCTGAGACGATTTGACGTTTTTTTTTAATTCTGAGCCACGGTTTTAACATTATTACCAATCCTAAAATACAAAGACTTTTAAAACGTAACCTCTTTCCATAAGGTATATGCTGCCTGAGTTAGTGCGTAGATAAAAGTATGCATTTATCTTTCTTTTATCAAAAAATTAGAATGTTGCATTTTTTCCCTTGAACTCTAACAGTGGATTTTTTTTTTCCTAAGTTGAAAAAAAAAATGTATTTAACAAAACTCGAGAAGTTTTAATTCATAACAAAAAGCAAACGTATTATAGTGATTAGCTTTAGTTTATTTCTTCGAAAAATATGATTCGTCTACTCTTTGTAAATTTTGTTCTTGAAAGTAGCATTTAAAATGTTGTGGTGGTCCTTAAATCTTTGGTCGGTCATAACTTTTGTTCTACTGGTCCTAAAGTAATGCCGTTTGGTATGCAGCTTACTTTTGGCCCCCCGCACCTAATTATGTAACAAAATGAAGGAGCTCCTATTTAAATATTCAGACTTTGTGTTTATTTCACTTTGTATGTGGCCCCTCATCAAAATTTTATTCACATAGTTTTAAAGAAGACTTTAATCAATGTTACACGGAAAACCTTTCTTTTGTTCGTAGCATGTTTTGCAGCCGAATAATTCAGAGTGTTTCGTTTTTTTTTCTACGACTGTACAATACTGTTTTTAAAATCAGTAATTTTTCATATGCTGATGCAAAAACTATGAAGCAAAACATATTAATACCGTCAGTTTATTATTAGTGGTGCTGGCAGGGTTTGCGGTTTAAGAGAAAAAAAAACGAAACACTTGCTCGTATTCGAAGTCTATGCACACAACAAACACGCAAAAGGTGTTATTTTTTCAAGAATAATGTGCTCTACAAGTTCCTGTTAGTAAATTGTTTTTAAGGGGTCGTTTTCATATTAAAATGGGCATAAACTGAAAATTTTCTACGAGAACCCCACTTTGTTTTCATATATTTGTGGTCATCATCGTCATTTAACTTTACATACCACATCGTTTTAAATTTGCTCCAGCCGTTGGTTCACAATCGAACTGCGAAAAAAGCATCCTGTAATGTTAAGATTTTTGATGCCAATGCGTATAATATCCATACCACGTTGGGTAAGACAAAATTGTTCTTTTATTTCAAAAACTGACCCAACTATAAAAACGTACTTTACTTCATCTCGGATGAATTTTTGATTCTTTATATAAATTATTAAATTAATATTTGAAAAGATCATGAACTGGAATCAAATTATATTTTGATGGAGAAACAATGTGGACGAGATTTGAAAGCTATCCAAAAGTGGAGATCAGAATGCCTCGTAGTTTTTAACATATGCTAAAAGATTCATTTTTAGTTCATTTTAGGGACCATGTACTGTTCTACAAACTTGCGCAATGGAAGTGAATTTCTATGAACAGAAAAATGAATGAATAAAAAAAAATATGAAATCATATTAAAACACTTACTTTTCTTGCAATACTTTTCACATGGTAAATTTTGTTTTACAACTAATCAATTAGAGTTGAAACAGCTAAGTTCACTCTGAAGGGACACATTTTTCGATTTCAAATAACGAAAAAGCAGACACGTCACTACTTTCGCCGTGGCGACTGAAATGTACAAGCTGTTTTTGGACCTCAAAAATGCTGAAAAACGTCAAAAATGCCTTGTTTTGAGGGCCTTCACTGACCTTACGTCAACAACTTACCACAAATTTAACATTCATTTTGTAAAGTTTCAACCTTCTATATTCCATATACAAAAAGGAAATTGGAGTTAAACAGTTCCTGGTAAGAGTTTTGGCTCACGGCAACTTCCATGTCTTGAAAATCCGCTTAATATTTGATGCCGCACCTTCATCTTTAGGGGTCCATAAAAACTAAACAACTCAACTTTAGAGCAAAACATTCGGGATTTGGTCTTTCAATAAGATGATAAACATTTGGTAATTTTTGGGAGAAAATCTGAGAGGTCATGAATCACAGGCGTGACACTCTCTCAGATTCTTGCTCTTAAATTAGGACATGTCTGAATCATTTGCTGTGAACTTAGTAGAGAAGAAAAACATAATTGGGTCAATGATACTTGAAAATCTCTTTTAAGCTCAAATTGCAAAGTGAACCATCGTACTCAGTCACTTAAAGTTGGAGCTCCTTTAGAGGACAGGTTGACTTGTCCGCCATTTTTGTTCCTAGACATTCTTGGATCCCAGCCTTGTTACACGTATTTGAAAAACATTAATATTATTATGAAGAGGTATTAATATTATTCCTGGTTGCTCTGGCGTAAAATAACTTATGATTAGTTGGATAAAGCACCATATTAGGCAAATTTTAAAAGATAACTTTTTTCTCGAATTTAAAAACAGTTTATTGGGAAATGTTTCATTCAATTGGGCCTATTTTCATATTGCTCTTGTTTTAAGCCTGAGTTTATGAAATGCTTTTGTCATATGTACAAAAATGGTCAAATACCATCCATGCAGCTACAATTCAAGCTTAGCTTCCACTTTTCTTCAATGCGACTCGAGTACAGATACCAGTGGTTCCCACCCCGTTTTGGAACCAAAATGCTGGATGAGTCAGCTCCCCTCTTATAAGAGCCTTACATAAAGTGAGCGAATTACCAAGCATACTTTCACCGCAGATATTTAAAAAGTAATATAGAAACTCCTTCCCCAGATGGGCATGGTTGGGTTGTTCGTGCAAGAGGTCTTGTCCAGATAGTTGTGTGTGTCATAAAAACCGTAAAAACAAGAATGAATGCAAGAATCAAAGTGAGAATGAGCAGTATTGAAGTGAATTTTGCAACGACTTAAAATTAGCAGCGAATTTAAAACAGTTTATGCTTTTACTAATATTAGACATTCAAGTACCAATGTGTTGGGCTGAAAATTTTCATTATTAAATTTACTGTTTCATTTTTGCATATATTTTCAATGATTTGTAATACTTTGCTTGTAAAATAGGCATGAAGATTTCATATTTAGCCCGCGGCTACGGGCTAGATTTTAGAAGCACAAATGAGCCAAGTCATATGTTACGATGCATGTATTATTCTACTGTGAAAGTTTCTAGAGCATTGATATTTTGCGACTTTTCAAGTGCACTTAGAAATATAAATACAAAAATCGTTAAAATATTGAATGACCATGAGGTATAATAGCTCCTCTACTCTATGTTAATCTAACATGAAAAAAATTCTAGATAATATTTTGCTATTTGTTTCCTCAGAAATTAAGCATAACAAGATCCCCGATTAATAATTTTCTTGAAAATTTTATTATTTTCAATACGTGAAATATGCCTATGATTCTATTCCACAATTTGTTGATAAGCTATCTCTATTGGAGAGTTGGAATGTATTGGCCAGCGACTCTCGGAAAATTTTCAAACATGACCAGGCGGCCAAAAGCTTGCAGAATCCTGTTTTAGCTATCTTCAGATTTTTATTGTGTAACATACTTGTGCTAAAGCTTAATGTCAAGACAAGAAAAAAAATGTTTTTGGCGAAGGAGAATCACAGTAACGCAGCGCGCAGCGCAAAGTCAAAGCAATAGATAATGCACAAAATGGATATTTTTCATTTTTTGATAAAGGAAATTCATTGGACAGGTAAGAATCTCATAGGACTGACCAAAATTTTTCAACATAAACAATTGAATCGTTTATTTCGAAAAGGTAACATCTCTATTTTGATCTCCTCTGTCTCTTTAGAAAATTAAACAGCGCACGGTTATATTTTTGAATGTCATAATCAATGAAAAAATGCCTTTAGTTAAGTACACAATTACTGCATTAATTTACCAAATAACCATTGATTATGACATTCAAAAATATAACCGTGCGCTGTTTAATTTTCTAAAGAGACAGAGGAGATCAAAATGGAGACGTTACCTTTTCGAAATAAACGATTCAATTAAGAATCGCTAATCTGCAGCGAGATTTTTTTGCTGTAAAAAAAAAAAAAAGCTTATGATTCAGAAATTATATGCAATATGTTTCTCTTCTAACTGGTAGTTAAAAAATGCAACAAATATTATCTTTTCGAGGATTTGTCAACAAACTTTAGAACAAAATTTGAGAGTACAATGGCCAAAAGCCTTGGTACTTAAGCCAATTTCAAAACGTTTGAAATACTGGAAGGATACTCGTGAAAGTGCAATACTGCATTGTTCAAAGACATCTAAAAGTCAAATTTTTTCTGACTTTTTTTTGGTATTTATGCTCGAACTAAACACCGCAAAGGAATGACGTAAGATTTCAGTGAGAAACAAATAAAAATTCTAGAAACTGACTTTTATTTTCAAAGTAAAAATGCTGCACCAGCAGTCTTATTTACCAGTTTTAACTTTACGTTATTCTTACATGAAATATATAATGCAATATGCCAGTGTTCGGTAAGGGTGTCGTTGCGATATGAATCCTGCGCCGAGGTTTGAGCCCATCCTAGGATGGCAACCAGCTTTTCCGCGAGAAATAGCGACGGAAACGTTCAAGCGCCATTACAGCCAGGCACTCTGACCAAGAAAGTCTTCCAAAAACTACCGTATACACATTGTTATTGTCGTCCGTTTCCACTCGCCAGATCATTGTTGCGACGATGCCTTTTTAATTTAAGCCCTGAATGCCGTGTCTTAAGTGGCGATGCTGTTTAAGCCACGTAGGGAAAGCCGCTTTCGACTGTGATTAGAGGTCGGCTGTCACCTGGGGTTTGCGCGGCATTTTGGATCTCCCCCCAGAAGTTTCATTGTGTTAGAGCAGGGGTGGCCAACCTTTTTGGGAAGAGTGCCATCATCTAGGGAAAAAAAGCTCTGCGTGCCACTTTCAAGTTTTTCATCAAGTTTAAAAATTTAAAAGTTTAAAAAAGATTATTTGCTGGCTGACTACGTGATTTTCAGTAAAATAGTTTTATTTTTTGTAAGTCTGAGTGGTAGAAATCAAAATTTCAATACAATTGAAAAAAATCCGAACTTAAGAGTTACCTATAAAAACACTTTTTATAAGTTCAGTCAGTTGGGTTATGCTTACAATGTAAACAAGCAACATGGAACATTTAATACTTAATGTGGCTTATGAATTTGTAACCTTTTTACTCAGTTCTTAATTTTAGGATCAGTTCTTCAAAAAGCTAACACATATCAGTGTTTTAAGTGTTATCAAAATATATTTGTTCGCAAACATCCTTTGAACCAAACTTACAACGACACATGACAGCTCAGTGGGTAAATGTAACAAAAAAAAAAAAAAAAAAAAAACGAATTTGTAAAATTCAATATAATTTGGATGACTTGCAGTTGAAGTAAGATTTTATACTTGATTTCCAGTGCTGTAAGATCCAAGAGGTCGGCAATTTTGATTTTGATTTCAAATGGATAACAAGTAATGTCTTGCAAAGACATAGACAAAGAATTTGAAAAGATCAGAATTTTTTTTATTATCTTAAAACACATCAAACCTAACACTGAATGCATATTGAAAAATGCAAATAAAATTTTATTACCTATCCTGGGGACATTATTAATTTCGGGTAGCTACTTCCAATATTGATATGAAATGTGTTAATCTTTTTTCTCCAAAGTCGAGAGAAGGAAACTAAGTTTCATTGGAAAAGAATGTACATGATCTATACTGGTTTAGGACACACAGTTTCTTTTCTTCCCAACAATCTTAAATTTAAATTATTTAGGGACCGGATAATAAAGGGTGAAGTAGTTGAATTTAATTGCTAATCTTCATTCTTAAGTCGCAAGCCCTAATTACTTCAAGGCATTTTAAAACACATTCCTTCAAATTTTAAAACCGCATGAGTATTTTTCCATTGGATATCTATCGCACATTTCAATGGAGTAATTTGCTAGCCTCTTCCCTTTCGACTGGAAAAAGTTCACGAAACATTGCTTAATCAGAACTAGTTCTAAGCTAAATCTGATTCCCTGGCGTAAAGATGGTTATTACAATGACGCTTAAGTTTTTTCCAAAATAATTTTCAAGTAATGTAACAAAAACATCTTAAAGTGCTCCGTTTGTGCAGCCAATACCGAATTTTGTTCACTCTGGTTTCTTAATTTTATTCAGAGTTAATTTCCTTAAACATTTCATTACTTGTAGCTGAAACTATTTAGCATAAATCCTACACTTCTACTACAGCGAAAGTTTCACTCGTGTTACGCACAAATATCGTTCATGAGCAAGAAAAGTGACATAACTCAAATCTCGGAAAAACGGGCTGGCAAGTAATTCAAAATCTAAATTTAATGCTCTTCCAATCCATAAAACGCACACAAAGCTGGCTCACATAATTGATGCATGGTGGCATAAACACTGAACAATCAGTACTTCAACATCATTAAAATTTCATAATTTAGCGGAAAAATTTTCAAAGTTTAAATATGTATTAAAAATTTAAATAACAAAAATTAACCAGTAAACATAACTTCATAAATCTTTTGCGCGTATTGTAATATTTGAGACTTTTAAAATTAATTTTGCATAAAACCGTGATTTTCTCCAATGTTGCTTTTTTTTTTATATTTGTGTCTATTTTCTTTCTCATGAGTGATAAGCTTTTCAAAGCACTGTCTGTAATGTCACAGACTTTTTTGTATGTCCAACACTTATAGTCCGAGAGCCAGTAACAGATATATATGACCAAGTTCCTCTCAAGTGATAATTAGTAAAACGCAACAGAAAATCGAACTATGAAGCCTCGTGAATGTCAGCTGAGGCTCGGTGGGGGGGATAAGCAGTTGGAACCTCCCACGCTTGAAGAAAAAAAAAAAAAATTCACTCATTTCCTCTCGCCTAAAAATTTACCAGATGATAGCTTATATGTAACTATTGATAAATATATACGTCAGCTGGCTGTATCTCGGTGGAAAAATTGTCAGCTGATACTTTGAAGGTCGTTACGTAGAAGTTAGCTAGAAGCATTTACTGACTACACTGTTCGACAAAAAAAAAAAAACCTTGAAAATGAATCTGGTATTTTGAAGGCTGATTCTTATGTAAAATGACCCCCTGAATCCGAATATGACCCCCGTTTTCCCCCATCACGTCCCAATTTTTTTTAAAACGCCCTCCCCCCCCCCTTTTTTTTCCATTTTTCCTTAGTTTCAGGGCTATAATATTTTTTTTGGAGAGGAAAGGAGCCTTATATTCACCAATAAATTTTTTTGGATGTCAAGAGAGACTCAAAGTTTAAAATCATGAGCACCGAGAAAAAATCGGGGAAGTTGGGGGGGTTGGGGGCGTGGCCCCCCAAAATATTTGAAAAATCACCAAAAACGATCGTTTTATTCTAGTTTCTTTAAAAAGACCTTTAAAACATTTTTTTCAGTGCAGAACCAGAGTATAGGATCCGCTCCTATGGCTCCTGGGTCAGAAAAAATTTTCACGCTGTAAAATTTAAAAAAAAAATAAAATAATGCTTTAAAAATCGCACTTTGCACTCGAGTTTTAAAGCAGGTCTTCAGCCAAAAAAAAACAAAATTGTGGCTGATTCTTATGTCAAATGACCCCCTATTTCCAAATATGACCTCAGTTTCCCTCCTCCACCCCCTCTTTCCAGAGAGTCCCCCCCCCCCCCAATTCAGAGTCATTTTACTAATTCGGAGGGGAAAAGTACATTACGTAACCCGTTAACATAATTCTAAAAGGCAACAGAGGTTCAAAGTTCAAAATCATGTACATGTGTACCAAAAATATAAACTAGGGCGGTATACCTCCCCCCTCCCCCCCCCCCAAAAAAAAGAAAAGAAAATTCAATACTCTGATTTTTCACACAAAAAAAAAAGGTTTAAAACGTCTCTTAGAAAAACAAGAAAAGAAGATTTTTTTTTTTGGGGGGGGGGGGTACACCGCCATAGTTTATATTTTTGGTACACATGTACATGATTTTGAACTTTGAACCTCTGTTGTCTTTTAGAATTATGTTAACGGGTTACGTAATGTACTTTTCCCCTCCGAATTAGTAAAATGACTCTGAATTGGGGGGGGGGGGACTCTCTGGAAAGAGGGGGTGGAGGGAGAAAACTGAGGTCATATTTGGACATAGGGAGTCATTTGACATAAGAATCAGCCACAATTTTGTTTTTTTTTTTTTTTTTGGCTGAAGACCTGCTTTAAAACTCGAGTGCAAAGTGCGATTTTTAAAGCATTATTTTATTTTTTTTTTAAAAATTTTACAGCGTGAAAATTTTTTCTGACCCAGGAGCCATAGGAGCGGATCCTATACTCTGGTTCTGCACCGAAAAAAATGTTTTAAAGATGATTTTTAAAGAAACTAGAATTTTTAGATCGTTTTTGGTGATTTTTCAAATATTTTGGGCCCCCCCCCCCCCCTGGCTCTCGGACTATTACGATAAGTACTGAGAATTGTTTTGGCACATTGTATACCATCCTCTTAAACATGTCAGCTTATCGTTGTTTTTATCAGAGTAAGGGTTATAGTCTTTGGCCAATATTTCTTCACTATTTAGAAATTTTCGACAAGTCTTCGCGTGCCACTGCTACTGCTCTGCCGTGCCACACGGTGGCACGCGTGCCGCGGGTTGGCCACCACTGTGTTAGAGTATTAAATATATTTGTTATTTTCGCTTCGTAATTCTAATTCTTCATCAAACGCTTTCTAGAACGTTGAGATGCCTTCGTGTAGTGCATTCGCACACTTTTTCATGACTTTAATGATATTTGTATTAAAAACGTTTAACTCTTATATTTTAGTTTCATAAATAGGGCCGTGGTATCCCGATCGGTAAGGCGTCGGACTCGTGACCGGAGGGACCCGAGTTCGATCCCCAGCCGATCAAAGCGTCTTGATTAATGGTGGCTGGGGGACGTTTAAAATGTGTCGTGGTCACAAAGTCCACCAAGTGAAACGATACCTATGGGGGTGCTGGGCCAAGGGTTTGCTCGACCCTTGGTTCTGGTTCAAAAAGAACAGAGCGCTCTTCAAGGTCCTATCCCGGTTAAACCACAAGTTGTGGCAGATTCGAGGAGCCCTGGAGTGTGTGAAGTTTCATAAATAAACTAAGTGAAATATAAAAAGCAATCTGTTGTTTAGCTCATAACTGCAAAAAAGAAAAAAAAAAAATTAGTATTCATAAAAATTAGGCAGCAGGAATGAAAAACTGATATGCTTACTTTTTTACAAAATACTTACGGTAAATTTATGAATTGATTTAAACTTACTTGAAATAATAAGATGGGCACACGCCGATGCAAATTTTACGTAGAATTGTCCATGTTTTACATCATTTCTTTATGAATTGTTATTTAGACGTCCCACATAATCGCTCTTTTTAAACATCGCACGTAGAACACGCTCAAAAATGAGTTTCGAATTCAGCAATATTTTTTTGTAATTGTTTTACACAATGCCGAATTTAGACTAAACAGAGCCCTAAGTTATTTCAGGTGTGGGGCCTCCTAAAAAAATAAAGAAGGCCTTCGTTTTATTTACCTCCACTGTGTAAGGGTGGAGCGAAAAAAACAAAGTTTTTATTTTCGAATCGTAATAGTACGGAAAAGTTGCGATTGGTGAAGAGTTACAAAACAAAACAAAAATTTTTGAAATCGGATAATATCTTCCGTTCCCGCAACGAACCTGAAATTTTGAAAAAATGAAAATTTTCATGTGTTTTTAGTGATTTTTTAAAATTTTTGTTTTAATGTTTTATTTTAATGCCCTTGGACAGAAAAGTTACGTTTAGTGAAGCCTTCTGAAATTTTGAAAAATATATTGAAATCGAATAATACCTTCTGATCCAGGAACAAGCCAGAAAAACCAAAAAATTATAAAACTTCAGCTTTTTTTGGGATGATGAAAAAAATTAAAAAAAAAATGTTCTCATTTTTTTTTTCTTTTTTACCCGGTATCATTGAGTAAAGCCTTTTAAAGAGCACTATATTACTCTTAAACATTAATTTTTTTCTTGATTTTTCAGGTACCTTCTAAACATGCAAAACTACCATTTTTTACAATAATGAAACATTTTTAAATAATCGAAAGTTATTAAATATTTTCCAAAATTTCTACAATCCAGTACAAAAATCCACTAAATAAAACACCCACTCCAAAAAAAAAGGCTAATTTTAATCACTAAACTATAAACAATTTTAATACCTAACTAATTATATACAGTTTCTTAATCCCCTTTTGTAGTCTGTGCCTTCTATAATTATGTTACCTAACTTAACAGACTACCCACAGAATCCTTTAACATTAATTTAATTAGAAACTTATTTTAAAATTAAAACTTCTTTAAAATTAAACCTAGTTAGGTTAGGTAGTGTATAGAATGAGACTGCAAAATGCAATAAAATATTCAGAAACTAACATATAATGAGGTAGGTATTAAAATAGTTTATCGTTTAGGGATAAAAAATATTGTTCATCTTATGAGTGAGTGTTTTTGTTCAATGGATTTTTGTACTAAAAAAGTTAAACAAATTTAATAATTAGGTATGGGTATGAAGTTGAATGTAAATATTATGTATTATTTTATTCTGTATATCTCCCAGTTGTTTTTTAATGGCGGTTTTGTTTTTAATACGCTTTTACTAGTTTCACATGTGGGTTTGTCAGTATGTATGTAACTCTGAATAAAAGATAAAATTCACGTTCTTATAAAATATAAAAGTGATATATTTAATACTGTTGTTAATACTAAAGGCTAAACTATATTATTACATATTGATGTTATTGAATGCTATTATTAGTACTAAAGGCTAAACTATATTACATGTTGATGTATTATAAGGTGCATGTAAACTTATAATTTGAAATGGTTTAAAGCTTTATAGTTTGATTAACTCTAAAAGCGTATTTTTTAGTTTTTTAAACTTAAATTTAATTATTTATTTAAAAATAATTTTGTGTGTGAAAAATTAGAAATCAACAAAATCTAAAATTTGTTTTGTCTTCTACACTAATACATTCCTTATATTTATGGCTTTCATACGAAATTTGTTCCAAAATCATCACCTAGATGCTTATAGTAACCTTTTAAGCACAAGTTTCTCTGCAATCGCGTTTAAAATGTTCAATTGTCATGATAACATGTTTTAACATTTTTTGCATAAGGCTAATAGGGGGTGCGTGGGGCAGTAGTGCCCTCTCCTTGTCAAATGCTTTCCAATCCTTAATTTTTGTTACACATTGCCCCACTTTGCCTGGGACTGTGTTACTGTAGGCACCAAGATAACCTTAAAGCAAACTAAAAGCAACTAAAAAGCAAAAAATAATAGATAACATTTACATAAAATTTTTTACCCATACCTAATTATTAAATTTGTTTAACTTTATCAGTACAAAATTCCATTGAACAGAACACTCACTCATAAGATGAACAATATTTTTTATCCCTAAACGATAAACTATTTTAATACCTACCTCATTCTATGTTAGTTTCTGAATTTTTAATTGCATTTTGCAGTCTTATTCTATACACTACCTAACCTAACTAGGTTTAATTTTAAAGAAGTTTTAATTTTAAAATTAGTTTCTAATTAAATTAATGTTAAAGGATTCTGTGGGTAGTCAGTTAAGTTAGGTAACAAAATTATAGAAGGCACAGACTACAAAAGGGGATTAAGAAACTGTATATAATTAGTTAGGTATTAAAATTGTTTATAGTTTAGTGATTAAAATTAGCGTTTATTTTAGGAGTGGGTGTTTTATTTAGTGGATTTTTGTACTGGATTGCAGAAATTTTGGAAAATATTTTATAACTTTCGATTATTTGAAAATGTTTCATTGTTGTAAAAAATGGTAGTTTTGCATGTTTAGAAGATACCTGAAAAATCAAGAAAAAATTAATGTTTAAGAGTAATATAGTGCTTTTTAAAAGGCTTTACGCTATGATACCGGGTAAAAAAGAAAAAAAAATGAGGACATATTTTTTTAAATTTTTTTTCATCACCCCAAAAAAGCTGAAATTTTATAATTTTTTGGTTTTTCTGACTTATTCCTGGATCAGAAGGTATTATTCGATTTCAATATATTTTTCAAAATTTCAGAAGGCTTCACCAAACGTAACTTTTCCGTCCAAGAGCATTAAAATAAAACATTAAAACAAAAATTTTAAAAAATCGCTAGAAACACATGAAAATTTTCATTTTTTCAAAATTTCAGGCTCGTTGCGAGAACGGAAGATATTATCCGATTTCAAAAATTTTTGTTTTGTTTTGTAACTCTTCACCAATCGCAACTTTTCCGCACTATTACGATTCGAAAATAAAAACTTTGTTTTTTTCGCTCCACCCTACTGTGTATGCCTTTTTTTAAACTGATACATAACCCCTCGTTTTGTATTTTTCGTGTTTCAATGTTCCTGATGTCTTTCTTTTTTTACCCAGCTTCGGGGGGTCAAGCCCCCGCAGCCGCCGCTGCGTGGGAGGAATGGGGCAAGAGGTTGGAGGGCACCCGATTCAAAAAATAACACTATGAGTCACACGGGAAGAATATTCTTTATATTTTCATACGGGGGGTGGGGTGCACTTACAAATCTTGCGGGGGAACGCACCTAAGTCTATGTACGCTACAGAGTGATATCTATCAGGAATTTCAAATTATAATTTAATACATCTACCTACTCTATGAATATATCATTTACTCTTTCTACACTGATTACTGGTACCATTGTTTAACGTAAAAAGTAGTTTGTGTGCAACCCAATATCAATTTTTAAACACTTTCCCACCCGCAGGGAAATATTATTTCATATCTACAAATGTTGTGTTTGGCTATTCATACAATTTAATGAGATTCTTGAACTCAATTAATTCTAAAAATCGCGTTCAGATGCAGCTGAATGTGCTTTCAAGTTTGACAACGTTTAGTCCTGTTACAAAGAAAACTCATTTAACTTTTATTTTCAAAAAGTGTTAACTTAGTTTCCAGATAAAGGAAATTTTAAGGCAAAGCTGCCTTGTAATTTTTGAGTTGTACCGTTCCCATGTGCGGTCGCTCACTGGTAGTCTAATTTCACATTAGCTACCAGTTTTTTTTCGGTTCTCTTTGCTCTATAAGATGATTTTAGACTTCTAGTTGTTTACGTCGAAGTGAGTACAGAGCGTAGGGCAGGTCCCTCGCTCTGACTTTTCCTACTCTTTACTATTGTATTTTTGCACTTACATTTTTACCCAGTCCTTCCATTTGTTTCATGTCAGCTCAATCATGTTCTCTCTCTCACCCAAACAGCGAAAAAGAGCGTAGCTCTAACGCAATTATTTTCTCACGATCTGTATCTGTAGTTGTTTACGCTAGTATTCTATGCTGAACAACATAAACCCGAAACTGCAGCCCATGGATCGAAATAAACAGGTTGGCCCTAGCTTTGGGGCGGTTACTCGCTGCTTTAATAATAAACGCCTTTCTCAAAAACGAACCAATGAATTTCGATTTCGGAGACGAAATAAATCATGACGTTTTGATCGTGCGTTATCTTGCTATTATTTATTAACATTTTTACAATATTAAATCATTCAATTGTATTAATAAGAGGATCTATACTGCCGTGTTACAAAAGTGATGTCTGCACTGAGCGGCAAATGCAGAAATCACTTCTTAATTGTTTACGCCTCTATAGATGGCACTTCTTCGAAAATTTTATTTCAATAATTCCCTCTCACAAATGACCATAAAACAATGTATTTAGATAACATATGTTGCAACAAATTATACCTGGTAACAATAATTCAATTTTCATGAAAAGAGCACATTAGATTTTTGTGCTTGGCACATTAACACTAGTACATAACTTATATTATTTTTAAGTTTTTAGTGTTCTTGGGATAGTATTAAATTATTTTTTTCCGGCACGTCGGAAAGGGCCGGGTACGAGTCATAGAAAATCTGGTGACCCTCGAATATTGCAGCATGCCGGCTAATACGGGGTAACACGGTATTATAAGTGCATGTAAACTTAGCGGATATTCAATAGTTTTGAAAATCAGTTAGAGTATCACGAAATATAGTTTAGCCTTTAGTATTAATGATTGTATTAAGTATTTTACTTTTATATTTGTAAAGAACTTAATTCATAGCTTTTAAAAATTTACTCTAAAAGCGTATTTTGTAGTTTTTTTAAACTATAGTTTAGATTATTTTTCAAACAATTATTTAAAGTTTTTAATTTAAATCAACGGTGTAAGTATCTTCGTTATCAAGGGCTTTTTGCCATTAAGTTCTAAATTTTAAATTCCGGATATATATTAAAAAAAAATATTTTTAGAACAACATATCGTTAAATTTCTTCTTGGATACAAGCCAAATCCTCAAGTTTTTGCGTGATAAGAAGTGTTTCAGCGATCGGAAGAAAAGGAAGTCAGACTGCTTCACCAATAATACTCACCTGAAATTGTACCATCTGATTTCCATTTATTGCGATCTATAAATGAAAAAAAAAATCAATTTACAGGATTTGGTTCGCATCCAAGATGCCATTTCAAGATATTTTGCTCCAACAATCAACTTTAAAAACAAATCTATCTGGGATTTAAAATGTACTACTAGATGGCAAAAAGCCTTTCATAACGAGGATAATTACATCGTTGAATTAAAAGAAAAGATATTTTAACAATTGGTTTGTTTAAAAAAAAAAAAAAAAGAGCGACCTCACTTTCCGCCCCCCCCCCCCGAAATATTTTCTATAACTATTCAGCCAATGGACTTTTTCCATTATCAGTGGATCTACATCTTTACGATTTCAGGAATGCCCTGAGTTTTCAATTATTTAAACTATTATTCAAGGATCGGCCGTCGTGAATAATAAAGTTTTAAAATTACCCTACAAAACGATTATAAAAAGCCTCTAAGCCATCGAAAATGTCCAATGCATCCTTAGAAAGCACTAGGATGGAAATAGAATTCTGAAACTAAGAAATCTTTGAACTAAATCTTATAAACTAAACTAGGTTTTCAGCTTAGATTAATCGAATGTCAGTTGAATAAAACTAAGATTATTTAGAATTTAAATAGCACATCTCAAGAGGGAGCATTAAATTGAAGTTCTCGAGTTTGGAATGTCGCTGAAGCTATAGCTTTCAATTGTAAAGTAAATAACTTGTTGTTTCTTCAGAACAAAATTTTTCCATTCTATCTGAGTTTTACGACAAAAAAGTTAATATGCATGCATGTCATTATTATCAACTACTATCACTCATTTTTCTGTTATCATCATTATGATTTTCAATTGTTATGTACGGTAATGTGGGGGACGCCGCATTGGGGAAGATGCCGTATCATGTGTTTCGCCAATAAAAATCAACAAAAACAGCTAGGCAGTCAGTTATAATGAAGGAGCATGCATATTATGGGGAAGACCCAACGGTATGGGGAAGATGCCGAAATGGAAGGGGTTTTTAATAATTAATTTTCGGCTGTAAAAATATGATCTTCAGAGTGAAAACTATTTTTTTACCAATCATAAAAATCCATGTTTTTTGGATAAATTAGATTTTTAAAATCAAACCAACTCGCTATTTTACATAAATTAACGTTGAAAACTACGGCGTCTTCCTCAATCTACCCTAGTATTAACTGGATAAAAGTCTGCTTTTACTTTTTCTACGTAGACTGCAAAAAAATGCTCAGAAACGTTCCTAAGAAACGTACCTATTTTCCTCCAGTAACGTAAATGGCAAAAGAAAGGGAAGCTTCCTGCTAAAAGTCAGTAACCTTCCCGAAATTTACGTGGAATCTTCTTGAAGAATGCAGAAACTGCAGGTGCACCGAGTAGCACTATAGCCGAGTAGTCGAGAACCGAGTACTCAGCCTTTCACTGGTATTGACCGCCTTACTAACTTAGAGAAAACATCGGCCACGGAAAACATCTGAATGCCGATACAGCGCCGATGAGCGTAAGAAAAAAAATCTGGTATGGACCCAACACTACTTCCTTTTACGCGTAAATTTCTTAGTAGATGCCTTAAATGTTAAAATAGTGCTTAGAGTGCACAATATAACAATTCAAACGCTTACACCCCTAGTATGCCACGAAACAATGCAAAAAAATGTTTTTCAATGATTAATTTTCTAAATATCGTCAATTTTAACATCATTCAGTAGATTTTTCACGAAATACCACCAATAGCGCCAAATTAAACCCAAATTCAAAAAAAAAATCTCCAAATTTGTCGCCAATTTGGTGATATTTCGCCAAGCTGGCGTCAAACACTTGGCGACCAAAAGCTTGGCGATATATCGCCAAGATTAACCACCACAAAGGGGTAAAACACCCCCTTGTGAACATTCGAAAGCAACCACAAGGGGAGGTGCACAACTAGACCCTCCTCAGAGCCTACGTACCAAACGAAGCTTCTACGGCATATAGTTTTTGAGTTACACGACATACATACATTAGGGTGTATCGAAAAAACTTTTTTTCGAAATTCAATTTACTAAGTTGATGAAAAGTTGCCTCTACCTACCCACATATTCCACAAAAATTTAAGTCTAATTAGAAATTGTTTAGGTGTTCCGCACAAGGCCTGAAGTTTGTAAATTTCTTCAAAAAAATTACACAGGCCAACGATGAAAAAACTTTTTTAATGAAAATACCTTATTCTTATGTTGTTTAGGTTGCTGAATCCAAATATGATGCTTAAAAAGTTGTATCACCCACCATTTATTCACATTTTATAGTTACATTCATGAAATAAAGAAACATTTTTAGAATTTAACAGCTTTTTCATAGTTAAGATAACATGAAAAAATAGGTCTAATGAACAAAGATGATGTTGGCAGCACTGCTGAAACACATGCTACAACATGATGGGGGATTACTGTTGGTCACTTCACCGGGAAGTTCAGCAAGCTATTCATCGCAGGAAAAGCTACACAAGAAGCTTCAAGGAAAAAAGGGAAAGAAAATATAAAGCAATTCCAGTTGACAAGTGAACCTTGTATCATCACATAAAATTACTATTCCAAGTATTTTACTGTAAATACAAACCATTTTTACGATTCTACAGTGTTTCATTGATTTCCCTATATACTGTAAATGGGTATTAGACTATATCATAAAATACATTTTGCTTGGAAACTAAGGGTGATACATAAAAACTACAAGCAGATTTGGATTCAGCACATAAAAATCTATCAAGATCAGCTATTAAAATTAAAAAAGTTTTCAAAAAGGTTTTTTTTGTTGGCCTGTGTTATTTTTTTCTAATTTTTTTTTAAACATTAAGAATAAATGTTAAAAATAATTCAAGTTGAAAAATGTACACAGCAAAGTCGAAGGACAAAATTGGGTTTGAAAAAAAGTATATTAAACAACATTTAGATCTCCCACATTTATTCTAAACTTACGTAATTTTCACCAAAACTAGCATTTTACAAGGCCATGCGGTTTGGTTAGAAACTTGTTTATGAATGTGGAATCTACCTGAATTAACACTTGAAACTGGGAATCATCTGTGATTTATGTGGAGTAAAAAGTAAAATAATATAAACTATAAACAGAATCTAAGCCCCTCGTCACACAGTGCCCGCGTTCTATCGGGGCCCCCGTGATGGTAAACGAAATACAGCTCCGCTAACGTAGCTGCTATAGGTTATAGGATTGTAGAAGAACATATATCTTTGGTTGAGGAAACAGACTCGAAATATTTCGGACATGGTGCTCCAGTAAATGGCCCAGGAAAAGAAATTGTAGTCTTTATAGCTTCAGTTTCTCATGATTTATGGCAAAAAAAGTGCTATTGATAAAGAACATAAAAGCTATCGGTTGTGATGGCACATCAGTTAACACTGGAAAATCAAACGGTGCTATTAGACTTTCAGAAAAGTCTTTAGAACCCTCACTACAAGCCTTGGTATGTTTTCTTCATTAAATTAATTACCACTTAGAAAGTAAACGGTGGCTCTTGATAGGCCGACTATTGGACAAAGTTCTTTTAGTTGGCCTATTGGAGAATTCTTATAAGATTGGCTAAGATCTACCAGTCATAAACTTTAAGATAATAGAACGCGTTTTACCAGAAGTTGATGTCAAATAATTGAGTCAAAAATACTTATGGGATGTGTCTAAAGCTATAATGTCTGGCAAATGTTCTCAAAATTTAGCAGAAAGGAACCCTGCAAGCTTTTCCCGAGCAAGATGGCTCACGATGGCAAACATTTTTGAGGCTATACATCGCAACTAGTGTTCAGAGTTAAGTAAATTTTCAGAATTTATAATAAAGGTTTATGCTCTCTGCATTTTTACAGTCGAATCTCAGCATAAAATTATTCATGCATATAAGCATTTTTTAAGATCATAGATTGCAGCAAGTACACTGCTCGACATTGAAAATGCAACACCAAGAAGGAGTGGTCAGAAATGCATGCAAATTTTACCGTAGACGCACGTCACTGAGTTATGCAAATGATACGAAATGCGCAGCTCTCCGACGCACGTGAAGTAAGATATAAGAGAATGAAGTTGAAAAGTGGGCTATGATGATGTTTGTTTTTCTGCCAGACTAATTATCGGAGAAATTTGGTTTTTGTCTCGAAGGATACGTGTGATAGGGACTGAGAAGGGGAGGTTGGTTCATACGTCAAATTGCAGCTGATACCCACATGGATGCAAGCACTGTGCATCGGCTGTGTCGGAGATGGTTGGAAAAAGGAAATGTAGCCACATTGAGGGGTGCAGGTGCAGCCAGAGTGATGTCAGACCGCTTGGATCGACGGATTCACCGACAAGCTGTGGCGGACCCGCAAGTCACTTGTACGTCGATTCTGCAGCACGTGCAATGTACCCTGGATGTTCCTGTGCCGACCAGAACCATTTCCCGTCGACTGGTTGCACGTGGCCTGCAATCACGGCGCCCGCTAAGAAGACTGCCATTGACCTCACAGCACAGACTCCAACGTTTGGAATGGTGCCGGACCAGAGCGACGTGGCTGGCAAAATGGCAAACCATAGTGTTCTCAGATGAATCCCGCTTCTGTTTGTCCAGCGATAGTCATCGCATACGTGTGTGGCGTCGACGTGGAGAAAGATCGAATCCGGCAGTAACTGTGGAACGCCCCACAGCGCGACAATGTGGCATAATGGTTTGGGGTGCTATTGCATACAATTCCGTATCACCTCTAGTTCGTATTCGGGGCACTATTACGGCCCAACGATATGTAGATAATGTACTGCGGCCGGTGGCAATCCCCTACCTTCAGGGTCTGCCAAATGTAATTTTTCAACAGGATAATGCCCGGCCTCACAGTGCTCGAATCAGCCAACATGCTCTACGAGGTGTACAGATGCTTTCCTGGCCACCATACTCTCCTGACTTGTCACCAATCGAACATGTGTGGGACGTCATTGGACGCCGTTTACAGAACCTGTCACTGCCTCGTTCAGAGGACGAACTGTGGCAAATGGTTGAAAGGGAATGGAGTGCCATCCCTCAGGACACCATCCACAGGCTTATTGACTCCATGCCTAGACGTGTTTCTTCGTGCATCGCTGTCCGCGGTGGTCCTACTTCTTACTGAGCCGACGCCGTCCTCGCTCTAAATTTTGCTTATTTATTTTGAAAGAAATATCACTTATTGTTCCATGCTGTCTCTGTCTTCTTACCAAATTTCATCAATTTCTGACCACTCCTTCTTGGTGTTGCATTTTCAATGTCGAGCAGTGTATTTGGATACAAATCTCCAGAATGTTATCCATTCCACATTGTGCAGAAGTAATCTTGCATGGGAAAAGCTTGCAGGGTTCCTTTCTGCTAAATTTTGAGAACATTTGCCAGACATCAAAGCTTCAAATCCTATCAGTTTTTTTGACTCAATTCTTCGACAACAACTTCTGGTAAAACGCGTTCTGTTTTCTTACAGTTCATGACTGGTAGATCTCAGCAATATTGTAAGAATTCCCCAATAGGTCAACTAAAAGAATTTTGTCCAGTAGTCGGCCTATCAAGAGCCACCGTTTACTTTCTAAGTGGTAATTAATTTAATGAAGAAAACATACCACGGCTTGTAGTGAGGGTTCTAAAGACTTCTCTGAAAGTCTAATAGCACCATTCGATTTTCCAGTGTTAACTGATGTGCCATCACAATAGATAGCTTTTATGTTCTTTATCAATAGAACTTTTTTTTTCCATAAATCATGAAAGGGAATCTACAAACGCTACAATTTCTTTCCCTGGGCCATTTACTGGAGCACCATGTCCGAAATATTTCGAGTCTGTTTCCTCAACCAAAGATATATGTTCTTGCTACAATCCTATAGCAGTTACGCTAGCGGAGCTGTATTTCGTTTACCATCACGGGGGTACCTATAGAACGCGGGCACTGTGTGCGACGAGGGGCTTAGATTCTGTTTATAGTTTATATTATTTTACTTTTCACTCCACATAAATCACAGATGATTCCCAGTTTCAAGTGTTAATTCAGTTAGATTCCACATTCATAAACAAGTTTCTAACCAAGCCGCATGGCCTTGTAAAATGCTAGTTTTGGTGAAAATTACGAAAGTTTAGAATAAATGTGGGAGATCTAAATGCTGTTAGCTGTTTAATATACTCTTTTTCAAACCCAATTTTGTCCTCCGACTTTGCTGTGTTCATTTTTCAACTTGAATTATTTTTAACATTTATTCTTAATATTTAAAAAAAATTAGAAAAAAAAATAATATTTTTGAAGAAATTCAAACTTCAGGCCTCGTGCGGAACACCTAAACAATTTCTGATTAGACTGAAATTTTTTGTGGAATATGTGGGTAGGTAGGGGCAACTTTTTATCAACTTAGTAAATTTAATTTCGAAAAAAAGTTTTTTTCGATACATCCTAACATACATGCATACATGCATAAATATGTACATACGCACATACATACGTACATACAGACGTCACGACAAAACGCGTCGTTACTAACTCGGGAGTGGTCGAAAAGGATTTTTAAGCTGGTTATATGTTGGTAGGTACATATGCGCGTGCTGAAAGGTCGAAAAAACTGCTCAACATTCATTTGGGGGTAAGCAAAATTCAAATTTAGATCCAAATTAGAGTGAATTTTTTTTCGCGATCACAATACTTCCCTTACTACGTAAAAGGAAGTAAAAAGGAAAAAAAAAAAAAACTTTTTATTAATCTATTTTTTTTTTCTTTTAATTGAAATTAAGCTCAGCTTGCAACCGGAAATCGGGCAGCAACGTGACCAACACGCATTTGAAGGAGCAAGTGAATAAAGGTGATATGTGAAAATTTTTGAAACTTACTTTTCATCATGGATAAAGGTGGTAAGTCCATCAGTATCATGTCCTCTTAGTCAAAGAAATGGTTGGTAACTAAGAATATGGCCCGTTTTACCCGTTGAGAAATTCCATTAAAAAAAAAAAAGAAACGCAACGTTTTTTTTAAAGCTTTTTCTAAAAATTAAAAAAAATAATTGTCACATATCACCTTTATCTACTTGCCTCTTCATTTGAGTTTTGGACTTTGCTGAATTTCAGACCGGTATTGCTACTGAAATTTTTGCCGTAATGCTTTTCAAAACGATCGCTTTGAGGAGTGTTTAAGTTTTTGTGCGCACTTTTATTAACCCCTTAACGACCGGTTAATTTTCAAGAAAACGGTCACAAAAGTGCCTACTTTTTCCTAGCAAGGAATTATCTGAAAATTTTTGTACGAACAACGTTCATTTTTAATTTTTGATCAGTTTTTAGCTTGAAATTTTGAAAAAAAAATTTTCTTTTAACAAAAGCCAACATTTGTGTTGGTTTTCCAGCAAGTAGAAAATATGCGTTTTAGACATTAAGAAAAAAAAAAAAAAAAAATTAAATGTTATGGTGCTGCTTTCTTTGGTGTGTAAGAAAGAGTGAGAAGTAAAATGTTTTCGGGCAAAACAATTGAATTAATTTTATTTTTATTGAAGCGTTACGGAAGTTGACACTCCTGCCCGGAAATGTCACGGGATCGAGAAATAAAGGGCGAAAACTCAGTCCGTAATTTTGACGGGAGTGAGTGAGAAGGGGTTAAAATGTCCCCGTTTAACCTGACAACCATTTTCTCCCGAATACGTTAGTCCGAGATAAACTTCCGATTGCGGCGAAGATCGGAAAAAGATACTGAGTTTAGATATCAAGAGTTAGAAGATAAAGAAATTTAGTGAAAAGAATGCACTTTTTATATGGTCCCTATGACCTCCCATTCATATTTTGGGAAAATCACAAGCATGAAAAATCAATTCGAACACAAAAAATTCGAAGCATTTTTATCAAAATCTAAAGTGATATTTTAGTTCTAAGTTCAAAAGGACCGTGCTGAAAAAAAGGCGAAAACATCATTAAAGAAGAACACATATTTTGAAAAACCAAAGAGAAAGATTTTTTTAATTGGGTTGGTCATTCTTGCTCAGGCTCCGAAGTCCGTAGCCTTTGTGTACTCAAAGGGGTGAGTTAATATGTGTTATATTATATTCTCTCGGGCAAGCTCAAGAGACAATTGCGAGATTGCATCAGCCGAATATTGAGTCCAAATTAGGATATGATTTTTTACATATATATCAAAAGTGAGTGCTAAACTTTACTGGCAGTCAAATGAAAATAATACTGAGGAAATACAGTAGGTGGAATATATCTTATTAATCCCTTTCACTTATTTTTTTTCAAAGTTTTTTCTTATTGAAATAGAAATAACTATTTCAGGACCTAATTCCAACTTTTATATTGGAAACACGTTGTTTTTAGCTGTAGTACTGAAAGTGATCGAACTCCCTAACTAGTTTCTTGTTTCATAGATGACGCTAGTAACATTCAAAACTGAGATTTATTGATTTAAGTCTTGCCTTCTATGTAGCAAGGATGTATTTTATTTGCAATTCAAATACGAATCAGCTGCTGCAAAAATGATGTCAAATTCAATCCATTGAATTGCAATGCGTCACTCATCAGTGATTGTTCTTTTTTTTTATTATGTTCTTTTCAAACAAAATAGAAAAAAGGAAGAAAGACAGAAAAAATGTTTTTCCGAAATTAACTTGTAACGCTGATGGTAAACACTATTAAATAAGAAATACAGAAAACACAACAATAGTCGAATCTATGGATCCTCTGTAAGTTGGCACCCGATTAACTCGACAGATTGTTGTGGACCCATGGGGTGTCTAGTTACCGAGGCTCCACTGTATATGTTTTTCGTTTTAAACTTTTAACACTTTAATTCTGAATAATTTTGGTCGTATTCGTAATTGGTAGTATGCATCTAAATCTAACGGTTGTGAAAACGAAGGTCTTGCTGGTTAACAGCGGACAAGCCGTAAAAAAGTTATTAAGTCGAACAATTAAGTATAGAAAACAAGGTAAAATATTGTGGGATCAAATTATGTTGTACAATTTTAGACAAATTTTCTTCCCGAGCAGAAATTTAAAATATCTTACGTAGCAACAGTAGCAGTTCCCATTTGAAAATTCAGACTGTATTCATTTAACTTTGTATATGGCCCCTTATCAAAAAATTACTTAAGTAGTTTTAAAGAAGACATTAATCCGTGTCGGATGACACCTTTCCTTTTTTCTTAGCAAGAAAAGCAGTTGAATATTTAAGAGTGTTTCGCTATTTTTTGTATAATACAAATGGGAAAAAGCACACCATGAAAACAAACTTGTGTGTAAATCGTTAATACAGTAGCTAAAAATCCTCATTAAACAGTACGCCACTTAATCGAATTTCGCTTAATTAAGGCAGCCATTTAGACGTAGTTACTGCAAAAATCGAAGGCGAATTAGCAGAATAATGCATTTTCGCAACTTTCTCTCATGCAGTTGAAAATACAGTTTTTTGAATTAAAAGTACAATTTGAATTGTGTACAGTAATAGAAAAAAAAAAACCGAAACACTCTGAATTATTCGGCAACTATACTTGCAAAGAACAAAATAAAGGTGTCTTCTGACACGGATTAAAATGTTCTTTAAAACTACATGAGTAAAATTTTGATAAGAGGCCATATACAAAGTGAAATGAACTCAAAGTCTGAATTTTCAAATGGGAACCCCTACATTTGGTTACATAATTAGATGCGGAGGGTAAAAAATAAGCTGGGTACCAAACAGGATTACTTTAGGACAGTAGAAAAAAAGTTATGACCGACCAAAGATTTAGGGACCACCACCAGATTTAAAAGGCTACAAGGTCGAAATTTACAAAGAGTAGACAAATCATATTTTTTCGATTAAATTACCTAAAGATACTCGCAATAATACGTTTGCTTTTCGTAATAAATTAAAAATTCTCGGATTTTGTTAAAGTTATATTATTTTTTTTTTAAACTTGGAAGAGAAAACACTACTGTGTAAAGTTCAAGGGAAAAATGCAACATTTTATCTTTTTGATTAAGCAAAGATAGATGCATAGATGCATACTTTTAGCTACGCACTAACCCATGCAGTACATACCTTCTGGAGAGAGTTTACAATTTAAAAGTAAACTCTTGTATTAATATAAACTACTGTATTAGGATTGGCAATAATGTTAAAATCGTGGTTCAGAATTAAAATAAAAACGTCTAATCGTCACAGATTATTCCGAATAACATTCCGAGACACCGAAGTTTTCTGTGAAAATCAAGTATCCAAATAAAAAGTTTTCTGAATTGCTACATGCTGTATGAAAGCAGACTTCTCACTAATGGACAAAAAATTGGATTGTCTACCAGTTCTAAAATGTGCACAGCAATTTTATTAACCGTTTCGCTTTCAACATATTACTGTTGAAAACTAAATCTATATATATAAAGATGACGGTGTTCGTTTGTTTGTACGTTTGTAACCGCTGGCTAGAAACCCTCACAGCACCCATAGACCTGAAACTTGGCCCAAAAATTCGAACGTATCCCGCTGTAATGCACCTCGAAAGCCAAATTTTTAATTTCGAATTAGTTATTTTTAAATTAATTAATTAGTATCATTTTTGGTGTATCCGCCATATTTGAGGGAGGAAAACCTTCCTCCACCCCATAACATTATATATCGCTAGAAAGGGTTTTTTTTTTTTTTGAAAAAGAAAAGTTTTAGCACGTTTCTGTCCGTTAATTAGGACAGGAGATATTAATTAATCAAATTTAGTCGATTTTCAAGGCTTAACTCTACGCAAGACTGAAACACTAGATCCATTTTCCATACAAGCTGCTCTTTCTTAAGTGGTTTAAATTTACGTATAGAGTTAAGCCTTGAAAATTTACTAAATTTGAGTATATCTCCTGTCTTTTTGATTTATTTGGCGAATTGTTTTGAACTTTAAAAGGAGTTTTAGTGTAGTTTAAAAGGTTGTGGAGAAAACGGTAAGACTAGAATTTTTTATGCGACATTTTAAAAGATCTTAATGCATTTACAGCTTTTAAAATACTGTGAGATGTATAGCTGTGATGCCTTATAAGTGAATTTGAGGTGTAATATAAAAATATATTCTTAAAAATTAAAGTTTTGTTGTGGCCAATGACGCTCACAATATTTTCAGAAAATTATAGTAATTAGCCCCCTATGATGAGAACGCTACTGATAGCTCTAAATGTTTAGCAACAGAAAAATCAAATGAAGAGTTTAATGTATTAAATAAACTCATGTCTCTAAAAGACTTCCAAAATATTTTTGGAGGAAGTGGACAAGAATTTATCGCCGGACCTTAAACTAGGATTCATCCGATAAAAGCACCGAAATATCAGAAGGAAGTTTCAAATAACACATGACCGTTATACAAAGTTTGGCGCTTTTTTTTTCCAGAATGATTTTTCTAAAAACTACTCTACCAATACTGAAATACTGACTGCAATTATAACAACAAATGCAAATCTAACTAATGAAGATAATGTGACATCAGCAACAGTTGTGATAACTCCTCTGAAAACTCCTATAAATTTGTATACGCCATCTACTTCGGTTAATCTGTGCTTTGGGTCCCTTTTCTCGCCAAACACGGATTTCGGTTTTGTTGCCATAGAAACGCCATTTCTGCGTAATGTCTCTCGGAGCTTTCAACTACGCGAGACAACAAGGAAAAACGCGCCAGTTGGCGATTTTTTGAAAATGCTCCAAGCAGGGACCCAAAGCGCAATTTCTTCTCTACTTCAAACAAAACAACTCATTGTTGCAAATTTATCGATGATTACCAACAAAATGCGCCAAAAAGTAGGAGAACATTTCTAAATAGGATAGACAATTGAACCATTCTTTATAATTTCTGAGAGTTACAGAGCAGCTATTGAAAACAATGAACAAAAAAAGCAGCAAAAAAAGTGAAAAATAAAGAAAAGAAAAGAAAACGGAATGGACAAGCAGCCGTACAGAAAGATGGTTGAATTACAGAAAGATGTTGAATGTTTACATGGCCAATAACTATGATAAGATGGCCAATTACTATCAGTTTGACATTTTTGTTTTTGCGTTGACTTTTTTCTAATAATATATCTGAAAAAGTGTTTTCAGACAGTATGAGTAGTAAAATGCATTAATATAGTATCATATGAAGTATTTCTTATTAATGCAGAAATATTTCATTTATTTTTTATTCAAGCATACAAATACGATGTCGCTAAAGTGGCCAATTACTATACCGCTTCAACTATAATAATTTTACTTCAGAGGGTTGGAGTGAATTTAAATTTATTCAGTGGACTTCCTTCCCATTTAAATGCACGGGCATCGCCGTGCGGGTACTGCTAGTACTATATAAAACTGCTGCGCAAGTTCTTGAGTTGAGACTAATCCTCCAAATGTCTGACGAAGTCAGACAAGATCCATCAGACCATTGACCCGGAGGAAAACGAGGACAAAAAGAGGTGATTCAAAGATATCTTTACAAAGTCCTAGACAGTCCAGAATGTGCTCCCGAGAAGCCTGCTGGGTTTTGCCTTTAGAGCAGACGTCGAAGACTTTCCTGCCCTCAATGAATGAGAGACTCTTCGTGTGGCCGCTTGCTAATCTAAAAATTTCAGTTTTCGATGATCTGTCACAATTTAGGGCGAACGAAGAGCCAGGCTCTTTGCCAGCGTACCACTCATGGTAGGGAGGGATCTTGAACTCCTTCAAAATCTCAGAATTTACAATAGATTGGTGTTCTGAAAAGGTAAGTTCTGAAGAGGAAGGATTGTCGGAGTAACAGCCCTTCTTGGCCAGTTCATCCGCTCGGTCGTTGCCGAAAATGTCTACATGGGATGGAATCCATTGAAAGTAGACTTCATGGAGCTTGGAGATGAGCTTTAGTTTAAGGAGAATAGAAGTGCTGGTTTTATCACCAATTGCAGTCCAGTTGTGGAGGTGCTGTATAGAGCTACGACTGTCTGAAAGGATCCAGAGATCTCCATAATCATTGTCATTGTGAATGGCCTCAAGTCCCTGTTCAATTGCTATTAATTCACTTTTGAAGACTGAAGATGAATCAGGGTTACGAAGGCTGATAGACAGTTTTTCCCCCGGTTTCTCAATGCAGATGCCACTACCCGGCGTGGTTGTCTAGTTTACTGCCATCTGTATACAATTTTATGGCATTGTCCGGGATCTTGTTTATGATCTCTAATGCCAACTGTTTGAGATGAGCAGGAATTAAATCCTTGATGATTGGGATAGAAAACTGAAGTTAAAATGAACTCTGTGTAATCCTTCTGAGCGATTGAGGCAAGTTAATAAGGAGTGGGGTTCAACCTGACTGTAAGGCAATTGGCTGAAGGGACGGTTCTTTAAATATACTGAAGTTCTGTTATGCTGACCGTAACTGGCAAGTTTATTGAAGTACTTGTCATGTAGAGGAGGTCTGATGCAGCTTCTGTTGATCCTAGGATCTGAGCACCGTAAAGGTAGAAGTCTGACGCAAGTTCTGCAACTGGTAGATAAGCATATTCCTCTTTTTTGCATAGAAAATTCCCTGCTATTGGTTCAGTTTGCACAATGCTATATGGTCCCTAAAAATGGTTTTTTAGCATATCTTAAAAACTACTGGATATTTTGAGCCTCCATTTTGGATTCTCCTTTGAAATCCCTTCCAGATTGTTTCTCCATCAAAATATTATATGGTCCCAGATTATCTTTTTTTCAAATATTCATTTCAGAATTCTTAAAAAATTCAAAATTTTATCTGAGAGGAAGTCAAAGACGTTTTTATTGTTGGGTTGGTTCATACGTTGATATAAAAAACAAACTTTGCCGTACCTATCGTGGTTTAAGTATTATACGCCCAAGTATCAAACATATTTTTAACGTTACGTGACGGTTTTTTCTCAGTTCAGTTGTGAAGCAACGGCTGGAGCAAATTTAAAACTATTTGGTATACAAAGTTAAATGATGTTGCGGATCACAAATATGTGATAAAAATAGTAGTTTGCATAGAAAATTTTAAAGTTGATGCCGATTTTTATATGCGGACGACCCCTTAACAATTTACCAATAGAAATTTATAGAGCACATTATTCCTGAAAAAATAACATATTACACGTGTCTCCAGTGGAAATAGTCTTTGAATCAGAGCAAGTGTTTCGTTTTTTTTTTCTATGACTGTACAGTAACTTATGTACAATGACTAAATCCGCAATTTTATTAATTCTGGTAACCTGGATTCTTATTAATCCGAATTAATACAGTTCTACAGTAGTTTTTGGTACATACGTATTGACTAATTACGGATTTAGCGGTAGAAAGAAGATTTGGCTTTTTTTGAGGGTATTAAATAATTGCGTTCTTGTCGATTGTAGGAACAACAGCCGCAATTTTTGTTGTGCCACCTTCGGGCAACTATACAATTGCCAAGAACGATCAATGCTTTTTCCTCGCTCTTTCACATATATATTTCCTAAATATAATTAAGTAAAAATACCGAAATTACCTACCCCAAGGTTACAATATTGTAAAAGCGAGAGCTAAACAGCGCCTCATTTATATCCAGTTGTAAAAGACGTAATGTGGCTTTAGTAAAACAAATGGCTTCGAATTGGTCCCAAATGCCAATGCTTCAGCCGAAAAACATTCCAGATAATGAATATAGCCCCAGAAGGCAAAGAAATAGAACAGAGGGGAAGTATTATTGTTATGACTATTTTTCAGAAACTTTATAACAGTGCATTAGTTTGTATTTTTTGTTTCTTATAACGTGAAGGCGCGTGACTAGAATTGAGAAATGAGTCCAGGATGTATTTAGAAGTAGTTTTTAAGAAGAGTTAAGTTAGAATGTACCGATTTCTGTTATTTTTTTTCAAATTGATTTTTTAAATGTTTGTTTTTAAGTGAAAATATGCTTATAATAAAATGATAATATGCTGATATACAATGATAATGATAAATACAAATGATAAATGCAAATGATAATATGCTGATGCAAATATGCTAATGAAAATATGCTGATTGAAATAAATATCGGATTAAAGTGGTTTTAATTTTAGTTGAAAAAGGAAGTAGAGATTTTGCGCAAGAGAGTACATCAGTGGGAATTCATATTTGTTAGTTTATTTGACTCGGAAGAAAAATAAATAAATAAAAATGTGATTTTGGCATTTCAAATACAGATTATGTTTTTCGATATGACGCATTGCGTTAAATGTGTCTCGAACGTCCGAAAGCACTTAACTCAATCTTGCCCCTGGCCTCAAGTCATTTTGGTTTGGTGGATAAAATACTCGGTTACCATCAGGAAGGATCTGGGAGTGAGCCAGGGGCACACATCCGTGAGTCACATTGGTTTCCCAGGAATCAACAGATGGTGCCACTACCGCCAGTACCGTGCCATGCAATCCGGCATGGTGGACGAGCAAAGGCTAGTTGGACGCGAGACGTTGGAAGACTGCCAATTTGAAAGACATACTATGCGAAGTTTGTTGCCCAAAAATAATATATTTATATTCATTGCAATTCTTCATTGTTCAATAAAAAAAGAAAAACTTGAAGTGGTTCAAAAATTTCGGGACTGACTCTAAGATGTCATAAATGAATGTAAGTTCAGAAAGGTTACCGGTTTGAACCAATGCCTTCTTAAACTAAATGCCTATCGCTTTCTGGGCTTTAACATTAAGCAAAAATGAGCCCTAAGCTCGGAACGCGCTGCCATCTGGGGGAGTTCTTCAAAAACAAAAGATAACAGCAGAGAAATTAACCATTGGTTGATTTCTAAATTTAAATTCACAAATTAACCAATCCAAAACTTAATTTGAATCCATCGCCAATAGCTGCTGGCCGCAAGGTGGCGCTTTATTCCGAACAGTTGGATAACCTTTTGAGGCATTTATGTCGTATTACGAGGGCATCGTTTCAACCCGAAAACATTTCTCTTTTTAACGGCAGAGATATCACAGGCATAAATAAGGCATACTAGCCGCCCAGTGTTTTCCAAGAAGTTTCTGTTTTTTTTACGGTGCAAGTCTTGAAAAAACTACGTGTCTCCCTTGTTCAAAATTAAAGAGAAATTCCCAAAATACTTAAATCATACAATTTGATAAAAAATAAGCTTCATAAATGAGTATTGAAACTATTTATCCAATTAAATCAGTCTTTGGTTTGTTATATAACTGCAACCGCTCTTGCTGCAGTGCAGCTCGTTTTATTCCTTTTCAGTAATTTTAAGTTCGTTGCAGTCAATAGTAATTTTTGATTTCTTTAAGTTTATAGCCATGATTAATGATATACACTACAGATACGAGTCTTGAAAAAAAAAAGAATCTTGAACCCTGGATCATAAGACGTCTTATCTTGAAATAAAATATTTGAACCGTTGAAGCATAAATTTATTATTTTTGCGCCCGACATGGAGCCGAACTGTTCGAGAACTGCCTCCAAAATGTTCGAGAGCTGCCCACTGTTCGAGGACAATTCTTGAAAGCCGATTTAAACAAAGACAGCTGCCAATATATATCCGCCAGGCGTCTTAATAATCCCTGTGGGGGAAGTCAAATTGAAAACAAATCCCTATGCAGCATTCCTTATTGTGTGATCCCTGAATCATTTGGTAGAGTTTGGAAAGGAGAGACTTGACAACAAATGGAGGTATTTATGAGCTGCGTAACCCGAAATAGACTAAATGTCTTGAAACCGTAAAATGAGTACAGCAATGGTTCGCAACTAACGGCCCGCCGGCCACATCCGGCCCTCGAAACTGATATGTGTGGCTTGTAGCTTTGTTTAGTGCTACAAATTAAAACTCACGATTAGTGACAATGTCACAAATTTGGAGCCAAGTATTCAGAAATTGGTTTCTGAAAAACACATACTTTTAACAAAACAAACATAAAGTAATCGCAATAATAGGTATTAGTTTTTAATTTTCCTTCCTCTTCCATATTTTCCCATGTTATTTAGACTTTTTAAATACTTTTAATTATGAATTTGAAAACGTATTTTAGTCCGAAACATTAATTTTAATATGAGGTGCGGCCCTCGAGTGGAAAAGGGTTGGAGATTATTTTAAAGGAAGCAAATTAATGCATGAAAAAGCGATTAAACATTTTTATTCAAAACTAAAGACAGAGGGGAGACATATTTACTTGTACGGGTCTAAAAGTGGGAGTACCTCCCCTCCTCCCTCTTGTGCTTTCAACATTAGTTGTGTTACGCTTGAATGAATGTCATTCATAGTTAACTCGAAGGCTAAAGTGTCAAACCTCGGTAGAACACCATCAGTCGTAACACAGCTGAATTCTGCTCCATGTTCTCGCAGATACTTTGCTTAGATCCGAGATGTTTTGCCGCAGATCATCTGGGAGAGCATGGTGCAGAATTCAACTGTGCCACGACATGGATGGTTCACTACCGATGCTTATGTCTCTTTAGACTTCAAGCTAACTGTGTAAAAAACATTCACACATGAGTAACATAATGTTGAATATAAAAAAGCGAGTACGCCCACTTCTGAAATTTTCTGCTTTCATTAACTGTTTGGCGATCCCTATGTATTATATTACCTTTATATACTTCAAATGAGAGCCATCATTTGGATGCCAATGAGAATGTGTCATTTTATGCTGTTTTCTTAAAATGAGGTCCATCACTCGCTGGCTCATGAGAATGTGTTTTACTTTTGAGTCTTGCTATTCTCCCGATTGATGACGATTTGTGTTTGTTTTTTCCACAGTTGTGTGTTCTGAAGACAAGAAACGCTTGGTGCGCGATCTGTTTCGGGTTGCTAAGTTACTTTTCTACATAATTTGTATACCAATAAGAATGCGTTGTTTTTCATTTCAATTCTCCTTGTGAGGGCCTTAATAAAAGTAGGGGTGTAAGTAATAAAGTGAGGGCCTCCTTTTAAATGATGGTCATCATTTGTACGCCAATGCGAATGCATTATTTAAAATTGCATTCTCTCTGCAGAGGGAAATCAGATCTTCAGTTGTTAATCTAGAAATGAGGGATATCATTTGCGGACCCATGAGAAGTAATTATTTTAACTTATGCTATTCTCTCGATAAGAATATTTTTATTTTTTACAGTTGTAAGTTCAGAAGACGAGGAGAGCATGGTACACGATCTGTTTCTGGTTGCTAAGTTGATATTCTTTAAATACGGACCCTAATTTTTATATTAATGCGAACGCATTGTTTTTCTTTTTTATTCTTCTTACGAGGAACTTAAGTGCACATTCTTTCTATGATGGTCATCGTTTGTACGCCAATCATTTTAAATTGTTATCACTCAAAAGAGGGAAATCAGATCATTTTTTATACATCTACGAAAATGTATGTATTTTAAGCGGCCACCCTCCAACTGAGGTCCATCATTTGCTGACCCATGAAAATGTGTTGTTCTCCAGATGCTGATGTTTCTTTCTTTCTGTCTTCCAGTTGTGTGTTCGGAGGACGAGGAGCGCTTGGTGCGCGATCTGTTTCGGGACTACAACAAGCTGATCCGTCCCGTCGAGGTTATGAACCAGACCGTCGAAGTCTCCTTCGGACTTTCCTTCATCCAGCTCATCAACGTCGTGAGTACACGGACCCATTTTTCTCTCTCTTCCTTTATATTCTCACATTCGAGCAGAGGTTAGACCTATCTATTCTTTATTTTGGTTTGCTGATTATTAGTTTACCATGTATGAAACAAGTATTTTGAAACATTTCTACTAAGGTCAAAATAGAAAAATTTAACTTTGTTCCTTTTTATTCAGCAATCACGATTGCTATTTGTTCGCACTCGACTGAAGCAACACCTCCTAAATACTAAAAGCCTACTACATTTGCTTCGCTACGGGGGACATTAGTTCCACTTTGAGCACCACCTTGCGGCAATTCGATGATGCCGTTGTTATGGTGACCAATCCGAACAATATTTGAATTAAATTTTTTGATTGGCTAATTTTTAAATTTAAATTTAGAAATCGACCAATCGTTTATTTCTCTTGTCTCGAAGAACTCAGATAGATGGCAGTACGTCGTGAACCAAGTAAGAAATTGTGCTCTGTGCTAAAAACCAGAAAGCAGCAGGCATTTAGTATTTAGGAGGCATTGACTGAAGTCGGATTTAGTTCTTTTTTCAGAGTAGAGGAAGCGCGATAAATATGGTGAGAAAACTCATGAATCGTTCGTTCAAGCGGCTGAACTCGTTTTGTAAATGGTAAAAGAAAAAAATGTGATTTTGAATTAAAAATAAAATGACGCCACTTTTGAGAATTCTCCAGCCATTCGGAAACATATCTAAATGTGAGTGGGGTCTTATCGCAGCTCTCGATTGCGAAAACCATAATGTGAATTCAAGACGTCATTGTTCAAACAGTTTTTTTAATGATCACAATTAATGTAAATATGTATATACCTGTACGAATCTGACAGAATTACAACATTAAGTGGCAAACGAGACGTTTGGAAATGTAAATATTATCATTAGCTACCTACTGTAATTATCCAGCGACAAATATAGCGTTAACCGTTTCCATCATATAGAACTAAAATTAATGAATTAAATTTCACTACTTAGTTTATACCTAAAGAACCTGTATTAACATCAAATGTCTTCTGTAATCCATTACAAGTTTAAATTGTGTATTTGAACTCGGGTGAATAAGAAAAAGTATTTCATTAACTATTTAAAATTTAAACAACATACATGGAATGTGAACTAATAGTAGAAATTGGTTTCTCTAGTCTCTTGTTGTTGCGATGTCAGAAAAAATTTTGAATCTTATAATGAAATTCATTTTGAAGCAAACAACACAAAATGTCCGAATTTTATATAGCAGATGCAATACACCGCCAATTCGTTCATTTCGATCCACGAACTGCGGTTTCGGGCGGATGTTGCCTTCATCAGCATGGAATACGAAAGTGAACGAGTTAGAGGCAAAAATTTTCTTATAGAGCAAAGAGAGCCGAAAAAAACTGGTAGCTAATGTGAAATTAGAATAGCTAACCGTCCCTAAGCAAGGGCTAATGCAGAAACATGCAATACACCGCCAATTCGTTCATTTCGATCCATGGACTGTCCGAAACTACAGTCCATGGATCGAAATGAACGAGTTGGCGGTGTATTGCACTAAATGGAAGTCACCAGAAACAGCTCTTCCCTTCTCCTCCTTCTAGAACGCAAAAGGCCTACATTTTACAGGTTCAATGCTCGGGCGAGACTAAGGTTTTTTTTTTTCTTTTCGGTTTATCTACATCAGCGTTTCTCAATCTTTTTTCACCGGCTGATCGGTGCGAATTCTAGTGAGTGACCGCACATGGGAACGGTACAACTCGAAAATTTTAAGGCAGAGCTCGGGTGTAAAGCAGTGAGTAACCACCTTTAAGCAAGGGCGAAGGCAGAAAGATAAAATACACCGCCAACTCGTTCATTTCGATCCATGGACTGCAGTTTCACATTAACTACCAGTTTTTTTTCTGCTCTCTTTACTGTATAAGAAGATTTTTGCCACCAACTCGATCACTGTTGCATTCCAAACAATAAAACCGAAACTGCGGTCCACGGATCAAAATAACCGAGTTGGCGGTGTATTGCATGTTCCTGCCTTAACCTTTGCTTAGAGGCGGTTACTCACTGCTTTATATCATATAATAAGGGTTTTGAAAATATGTTACAAGATTTAAACAGAATCTGTCATAATTTTCGCTCGTTTCATAATCAATTTAAATTTACAAAAGGAGATTTTCTCACAGAATAAAATATTTTAAATAATAATCGACTAATAGATTTGACATAAACTCAGAATGTTTATCTTGCTCCAAGAAAAGTTTGTGTGACTAAGACCAAGGCTTCACTAGATAGCGTTTTATACAGGCTGCTTCATTTGATCAAAATCTTTGGGATAAAAACGGATACATGTCGCCTAGCGACATCTATCGAATTTTGTGGTAACTAACATTATATACAAATCAGATAATAAAAGACAAAATTAAAATTTAATTTGTTGGCGACAATTTTACAATTTGGCATTCAATTCTATTTTATTATATTTTAACGTCATTTAATAGCTTGTTCGATTTGCTGGTTTATTCTGCATTTTAACGCCTTGTTTTAATTAGTTAGCGAATTATTTTTCATTTTAATTGATTCTAATTATAATTAAACTATGAAACGACACTGGCACCGCAGAGCGATAAATCGCGATTTTGGAACGATAGTTCCATCAAAACTTTTGATGAGTTTAGATTGTCAAATTAATTTATTTGGCGATTTTTTTACATTTTAATGGACATTTTGGAATGACTATGGCACTAATATCTTGAAAAGCACATCAAGAATTTGTTCTCCGTAAAGCTTTTGAGAATATTTCAATAACCGAGATCTTGGTAGTATGTACGTTTCAGTTATAGGTACGTTTTTTAACTTGGCGATGTATTTTCTTACCACCTAAGCGAAGATTAAAATTTTAAGCTTGCATCGTCTTCATGGTAGCTTCTTTTCTCTTATTTTGCATTTTAATTTAAATTTCAATGATAATAATGGCTCGATATATTTATTAAACTTATTATGTTACATGCTAATGGAGCTTTTAAAGTTGATTTGGCGAGTTTTTTAACAAGAATTCTCACATTATTTCGCAGCTTTTTTTTTCAGTTGGCCCATTATTTTACTTTCAAGTATTAAACGTATGTGTGAAATTAGAAACAAAAAAGGGAAGATTTCGGTGATTGGAAGTCTGTTT
>JAXGGA010009322.1:0-52048 GCA_038373865.1 Uloborus plumipes
TTTTGGTTACGTCATGTAAGAAGTAAAGTATTATTACGTAGTCTTTGGCACAAAAACTGGTGTCAGTTGAAAAAATCGCCGAGAAGCTCAGTTATTAAAATTTTCTTGCAACAAATTTGGCAAAATTCCTGTTCAATTGGAAACTAAGTAACTTCCCAATTGTAAGTACCTCGAGAAAGTGTCCAATCAACGCAAAAAAAATTAAGAAATGCCGTCAAGTTGTATTTAAAGCTCCATCAAATTGGAAAATAATGAACCTAATCCATTTATTATTTGCCAATCTCTTCAAGCGATTACGTTAACGATACTCCAAAACACATTTTTACAAAACTTGCAAAAAGAATTGATGCAGTGAACAATCTATTAATAAAGGAATACAATTTATTCTACCAAATAACATTTGCACGTTTCGAAGGAAAAAAAAAACACATTGCTTAAGGATAAATACACTGCTCGACATTGAAAATGCAACACCAAGAAGGAGTGGTCAGAAATTCATGCAAATTTTACCGTAGACGCACGTCACTGAGTTATGCAAATGATATGAAATGCGCAGCTCTCCGACGCACGTGAAGTAAGATATAAGAGAATGAAGTTGAAAAGTGGGCTATGTTCATGTTGGTTTTTCTGCCAGACTAATTATCGGAGAAATTTGGTTTTTGTCTCGAAGGATACGTGTGATAGGAGGAAATGCCACACCGTCCTCAACGAAGACACTTCCAGCATATAGACGACTTTACAAGGGGTATGGTGATCGGACTGAGAAGGGGAGGTTGGTCCATACGTCAAATTGCAGCTGATACCCACATGGATGCAAGCACTGTGCATCGGCTGTGTCGGAGATGGTTGGAAAGAGGAAATGTAGCCACATTGAGGGGTGCAGGTGCAGCCAGAGTGACGTCAGAACGCTTGGATCGACGGATTCACCGACAAGCTGTGGCGGACCCGCAAGTCACTTGTACGTCGATTCTGCAGCACGTGCAAGGTACCCTGGATGTTCCTGTGTCGACCAGAACCATTTCCCGTCGACTGGTTGCACGTGGCCTGCAATCACGGCGCCCGCTAAGAAGACTGCCATTGACCTCACAGCACAGACTCCAACGTTTGGAATGGTGCCGGACCAGAGCGACGTGGATGGCAGAATGGCAAACCGTAGTGTTCTCAGATGAATCCCGCTTCTGTTTGTCCAGCGATAGTCATCGCATACGTGTGTGGCGTCGACGTGGAGAAAGATCGAATCCGGCAGTAACTGTGGAACGCCCCACAGCGCGACAACGTGGCATAATGGTTTGGGGCGCTATTGCATACAATTCCGTATCACCTCTAGTTCGTATTCGGGGCACTATGACGGCCCAACGATATGTAGATAATGTACTGCGGCCGGTGGCAATCCCCTACCTTCAGGGTCTGCCAAATGCAATTTTTCAACAGGATAACGCCCGGCCTCACAGTGCTCGAATCAGCCAACATGCTCTACGAGGTGTACAGATGCTTTCCTGGCCACTATACTCTCCTCACTTGTCACCAATCGAACATGTGTGGGACGTGATTGGACGCCGTTTGCAGAACCTGTCACTGCCTCGTTCAGAGGACGAACTGTGGCAAATGGTTGAAAGGGAATGGAGTGCCATCCCTCAGGACACCATCCGCAGGCTTATTGACTCCATGCCTAGACGTGTTTCTTCGTGCATCGCTGTCCGCGGTGGTCCTACTTCTTACTGAGCCGACGCCGTCCTCGCTCTAAATTTTGCTTATTTATTTTGAAATAAATATCACTTATTGTTCCATGCTGTCTCTGTCTTCTTACCAAATTTCATCAATTTCTGACCACTCCTTCTTGGTGTTGCATTTTCAATGTCGAGCAGTGTATTCTACTTACAACCAAGACTACAAAATGTTTTAAAATATAAATCATGGTAAAAGCTCGTTAGAGAGCGGGCGCGCGAGCGTTTCCAATATCAATGTAAAAGCCTGGATCTTCAAAATGAAGCTAAAAAAATACTTTTTGATTTGACCTGAGAAAAGCCTTGAAAATTCAATGCGAAAAGTGGAAATGATACACGCAATTCTAGCTATCGACAGGGAGTTGAGATGATGCACTAAATACTGAATTAGTTTGTTGGAAGCCTTCGCGGATTTATGCGAAAAATGTACCTTAAATTGGAATGAAAAAAGCGCTATCAATCGCACTTTTTCGAATATCGTTATAAATTATAGCCTATGTGTTATTCTGATGTATAAGCTACATTATGGTAAAAGTTTCATTAAAATCCATTCAGTAGTTTTTGCGTGAAAGAGGAACAAACACATCCATACATCCATACAAACTTTCGCATAGGGGAGAGTGGTAATGAATGGGCCACTTTTTGGTTTTGAATTTTTGTAATTTTTTCTAACACTCTGTTTTAACTCTCAATTGGTGTTTTAGTTACTTTACTTATCTGGCTATCTAAAAAAGTCATAAAAGTTGGATTAGCAACTGTCTATAATGAATTATAATAGAAAATAAAAATTTTGAAATTTGGCCCATTCAACCCCACCTATGGGGTTGAATGGGCCATCGAAGGTAATGAATGGGCCACTAAATGAATTCAATGAAAACATGTGGATTTAATCTTTTATTTGCTGAATATGACAAAATAAATGTGGCACTTGACATGATGATACAAAATCATAATGATTTAAAATTATATAAACATCAAAACTGATGCAATTAAAATAAAACTGATGCATACCAACTGTAGCAGAAAAATGACTAAATAATGAGATTGTAAGAAATAAATAACATCAAATATACATATAAAAAATAACAGATAAACCACACTATGATTTAACAAAATTTATATATTTCAAAAATAATATTAAAAATCACTTTCAAAAACTTCATCTTCATTTTCAAACTTGTCAAAATTCAAAAATTTTTTTTTTAAATTTACTAGACATCGAGAATAAGAAATATCTAACTTAAGTTACCAAGAAAGAAAATGAAATTTTACTATGAGGAATATGATATGAAGGAGAGAGGGGGGCTTTTTCAAGCCACGCACTGCGACCAGAGGTCTATTGTACTATAGGAATATAATATAGATCTGCAAATTATATTTAGAAGTTACTAAAAACCTATTTTGACGACAGTAATCTTTATCTATGACAGTCAGTTGTGCTTCATATTAATGCGAAAATCCAAAGAAAAGGAAGAAAAACAATATTTAGGTGGCCCATTCATTACCATGACATAGTGGCCCATTCAGCCCCACCTATACTTTTGGAATACATTTAGGTTTTTTGAGTACATTGAATTTAGATAACATCAAAATACATCTTAAGATTAGTTTATAGATATGGAAAGACTAGCTTATACATATGTATGCAGTGAAATACTTGGTACATTTTAGCTAGGAAATGTTTTACTAAAAAGGGAAAAACTTACTTTTCAGTCAGATTCTTGACCATGCCACTCTAGTTTGAAAATGGCTCAGCGCAAACGAATGAAAATTGGATGAGTTTAGTAGAACAAATAGCTACATCTATTGGTGGCATCAAAAAAAAATCATGCAAATACTTTTTCATATTTCGTTAGTGGCCCATTCATCACCATGGCCCATTCATTACCACTATCCCCTACATAATAGTTGTAAGATAGAAAGCAGTAAGTAACCGTCCCTAAGCCATGGATAAGGCAGAAGCATGCAATACACCACCAGCTCGTTTATTCCATCCATGGACTGCAGTTTCATGCTTATTATGCACTCATCAGCATGGAATAGGAATTAAACGAGATGGAGGCGAAAGTCCTCTTACAGAGCAAAGAGAGTCAACAAAAACTGGTAGCAATGTGAAATTAGAACACCAGCGAGTGACCGCACTTGGTACGGTACAACTCGAAAATTTTGAGGCTAAGTTCGGGTACAAAGCAGTAAGTTGGCTTAGGAGCTGTTACTTACTACTTTATACCCGAGCTTTGCAGCTAAAATTTTCGAGTTGTACCGTACTAAGTGCGGTTGCTCGATGGTGTTCTAATTTCACATTAGCTACCAGTTTTTGTTGGCTCTCTCTGCTCTATAAGCGGATTTTTGCCTCCAGCTCGTTTAATTCCTATTCCATGCTGATGAGTGCATAACAAGCACGAAACTGCAGTCCATGCCATCGGCGAGTTTATCAACACCGCCTAAGTGAGGCCGAAGCAAAAGAAATTCTATTGAAAATCCTGGGAAAAAGCTGTACCGTAAAATGGGGTGTATAGGAACAGCGGGGTCAATCGGAACAAAACTTCCCAACCGTACAAAGAAATTCTTCATAAATATACTATTGGGTATTTTTCGCCATGAATTTTTTTTTTAGAAAGGTAAGATCATAGGAAGTAGGAAAAAAATACTTTTGTCAATCTGGCAACGCTACTGGCTTCTAAAGAGGGCTGCACGTTGAATGCTAGAAAACATCACATTTTCATAGACTGCAAAACTTCATATGCAAGAACAAACCTTCTTATATTTAAAAACTATGAGTGGTATGTTTCAATTATACATGTATCTGAACAACAGAATACCACATTAGAATTTACATTTTTTATAAATTGTGTCATAAAAGTGAAGAATTCTGAAAAATGCCATGGGAAAAAAATTTGCGGGGTGAATCGGAACACTTAGTTCTGTTGTTCCAATTCAAACTTATTTGAAGGAAATTGTTTGAAAAATCAAGATTCTAACCCCAATTCTTCTAATCAAGACAGGGACAAGGATTTATTACTGTTTATCCCTTCTCGTGAGCAACTAGATCTTAGAATGACAAAAGTTACAGATTTCAAAAGATTTTTTCTCCAGGAGACTTTTTTTTACTTAAAATAAAAGGGAGAAAGTCACATAGACTTTATGTAGTAAACGTCCAGCACACAGACAGTGATGAATAAGCGAAAAAATCTTTCAGGACAATCCCCGAAACCCAGAAATTTCAAAAAACTAAAGAAAAGGCAGAGTTCATCCCAGGAGATGTTATGAAAAAACTTAAGCCAAGTCACAATTGCTAGTTTTAAGGACAAGTACATATTTGTGGACGACATGAGTGACTTCCATTCATGTTAAATCTTTGCATTTCAATTCAAAAGCTTTTCTTAAAATTACTTTTCATTTTTCATAAGTTCAAAATTATTTTGAATTTTCACAAATTATAAACGTTTACTGGTACTGAAATTATACATTTATTTGACAGTAATTATCTGTTCTTATTCTCCCCCATCAATATTACTCATGTTTGTGAGACCTATTACAGATTAAATTGAAAAAAATAAAAATTTTAACAAGTGTTCCGATTGACCCCTATCAGCGGGGTGATTCGGAACACCCATAATTTGCTATATATTTTAATAATAATTGCTCAAAATCTTTTGTCTTTGCTTGGAATATCAAAAGTAAAGCAAGACCGAAGTTTTTACCCAAAAAATCAAATTAAAAAAAAATCTTTTAACTGCTTTTTTTACAATCAAAGCTGAAAAGTGTTCCGATTAACCCCATTTTACGGTATAGTTCAAATATAAATTATTCTATTGATTTCCTGGTAATGTCCAATTTAGGAAGCGCATGCTTCAATTTAGGTGCATATATTCCTAAATTGGACTTTTGCAAATTTTCATAAGATAATTTTTTTTAAATAATTTTTATATTTTCAGAAAATATAAGCTTCTAGGGCGGTTCCTGATTAAATTTAGCTTACGATGCCTTATTTTGCATTTTTGTTCTGCTTCACATTCTTAGGGGGTCCAATATACGCGGTCTGCCCTAATAAAAGCGTTTTAAAAATCATCACGGACTCAGCAGTATTTGAGGAAAAACGTCAGACGCTTCTTGCTCTACAACACTGAGCAATCTTCTATGATCTTATCAATAAATAGATGCATTCATACTTCCTTCGAGCAACGCTAAAATCTACTCCGCATTTTCATTGGCGTAAAATAGCAATAAAACTTGCCTTGTTAGCAATGTTCGTTTTCTACTCGAGGCAAAAAGAACTGTCTCCTAACAAGGCATTCCATGTTGGATTCTAAAAATATGTTCGATTTCCATCATATTTAGTGCATCTCTCCAATATTATGCTGATAGATATTTGCAGCAAAATTCTCGCGGAAAAACTAGGCAATAACAAATTTATTGAAAGGGCAAATTTTTGGCTTTGTTTTTGGAGAGGTGCACGCATTAAATATAGAAGTTTTAAAAAAGGTGTTTGAATTTATAATCGTATTTGGGTTTTGATATGGCAATCTCATTAATTAACGGGCAATCTCTTTTTTAGCGCTGTATCAAACCTGACTCCAGTCGGTGGATTTTCATGATGCAGAAAATCGATAGCGTCCATGTCGTATGATTATGCGGCATGTAAGCGATTCCTCGAGTACTCATTTGGCATGGAGTATCTCTTGGCAAAATTTAATTCATAGTGAAGTTTCACATCGAATGGAGCCAAAGTGTCTCCATCTAGTGGGAAAACTGGGCGTTAAAGTTCTCGTGGCAATGGCATTCGGCCGATAGTGGTGTCACATGAAAGAATGGGTGCCGGTCTCCGGGAATGCGCAAGGGCTGCAAATGGTAAGGAGCCACTCACAGCCCCTTTTGAAACAAATAAAATTCAGACCTTGTTTTACGTTGGAACTTTATTTATCTTCATTTGTTTGCCCGTAAATTATATTTTCTAGCACTCTTCGCTCTTTTTCTAATACTTCCTTCTGTCATTTCAGCGAGATGCCGCCAGCTGCCTGAAAAACCGAAGCATGGACTGGTCATTGCGCCAAAGACTGACCACGGTATGAAAGCCTTATTCCTCTGCAAAGACGGGTACCAGCTGGTCGGATCCAATGTCACCGAGTGCCATTATGGCGTATGGACAATGCAAACTCCGATCTGCAAAGAAAGTGAGTATAATTAACTTTAACACCGTGTTTGACTTGTGATTCATTTACACTAAATAACTTAATTCTGAACACTTTTTTCAAAGTTTTTCAAAGATTTCATCATTTAACATTTTATAACTAATTATTAGATTTATTTATTTCACTTAAATCATTTATTTATTACATCTCTAATACGTATGTACTCATGTCATGTGAATATGATATTTATTATATTTTATTTTGTTTTTTAATGCAAACTATAAAAACAAATCGTTTTCAAATGAATTTTGTTCTAGTTAGATAGTTAGCTTTGACAACTGAATTTGATAAAAAAGCAATTTTTTTCACAAAATATTGACTTAATAATTGACTAAATATTGATTACTAGCCGGGTACCCGGCTCTGCCCGGGTTTCTGCCGGGTAATGTGTTTCAGTGAAACTCATTCATAATTTTTTCAGCATTAAAGTGCACATCTATATACATAAATGGCTACTTCTGTAAACAATGGCTATTTTTTCTGTCTGGATAAACTAAAAAAAAACTGTATTACACACCCTAAATACAAATGCAAGCTACAAATAATGTTTAGGTAAATAGGAAATGTTATAAGCTTGGTGTATTAAAATAAATATATATTTACAGTATCAATCGCTCTGGAGTCAACCATTTCCAAATATTGCACGTTAAATAAGTCCCATTATTACAGTTTCTATCCTTGTGACTTCATTGGTGAAAACTCAGTTGTGAAAACATCTATGTGACCTCTCAGACAATTTTATTGACTATAAACACTTTGTATTTTCTAACTGTTGCCAATATCAATTCTCTTTTTTTATTTATTCCGTTAGAGATTATTGGCATAGATGAATATAAAAATCCTAAGAAAGCAATAAATTTCATACTTACTCCAGAGAAGCCTTGGTTCAAAATTTTCATCATGATTACTATTAATATTATTGTTGCGAGGCAACCAAATTTTTGCAACAATGGACTGAAAATTTAATCATTTAATAGGGAAACTATATGAAATTTACTATTTTCCATAATAACTTTTTTAAACTAAGCTTTTTAGAAATAAATTATAGCTTATCCTGCTCCCTGTTACTGTAGCTATCTACGGTGAAAAAATGGTTAAAATCGGTCCAGTAGTTTGAAAGATTACCCCGGTCATACATAAAAAAAGTAGTCATTTATGTATATAGATAAATTATAGCTTATCCTGCTCCCTGTTACTGTAGCTATCTACGGTGAAAAAAGGGTTAAAATCGGTCCAGTAGTTTGGAAGATTACCCCGGTCATACATAAAAAAGTAGTCATTTATGTATATAGATTAAATATTAATTTAATATTGTGAAATTATAATATAGAATTGTTATTGTAACATTCGCTATTGCTTAGAAATCAAAAAATGAAAAAAATGTATAATATTTCCAAGAAATGAATTCATGCAAATTAAAGAAGTTAAACATACATTATTTAAGTGAAATAAATAAATCAAATAATTCATAATACAGTGTCAAATGATGAAACCTTTCAAAAGTGTCCAGAATTAAGTCTACTAGTGTAAATGTTTTCCGCTTTGAGTCTTTATTTCTCCAAAGTCCATGGGTTGGAATATCTATAATTACTATCAAATGATGAGTTGCTCTATGCTTACCTCACATAATGAGATTCTAGCTAGTACTACAAAAATTCCCATAAATACACTTAACCCATTTATGCCCAAGTTTTTTTTTTTTTTTTTTTTTTTTTTTTTTTTTTTATCTGCTAAAAACTCTTACTTGGAATGGTTTACATACATTTTAGGATTAAAATAGTTCGCCGTTGTCATATTTATTAAGTTATTTAACGTCCTGTTTATGGGATATTTTGCAGATATGTGAGCAAAATACGACCTTACTTGACTTTATTTTTGCAAAGTAACATTACAGAAGGCATCTGTGGTCAATTTTAAGCAAATCATTTTAAAATAGTTTAATTTTATGAAAAATAGGTTCGCAAAAAAACTTACTTTCTGTGGCTACTCATGCTGGATCGTTGCTTGACTGGTTTGTCTGAAAATAGCTGTCAATGAATAAATTCTGATGTCCAAATAGTGGCTCTAACTGGTTTGCTCAAGAAGAAGGACTATTTAACTTGTGAAAAACAGCTTTAGTAAAATGATACACCCATTACAGGTTTTTGTATGCAGTAACTAACAAGCTTCCCGTTTTTAGGCTACTGGAAAAAAATGGGTTAATTTTAACTTTAAGAATTATCGAAGTACGTGCAGTAATGAAAAAAAAATGTTTTTACATCAAGCGGATAAGCATACACCGCAAAAAATAAGCTGTTGCTTTTACAGTATAATACTGGCAGCAGAAGTTCCAAATTAAAACTGTAAAAACACAGTAATAAACTGTAAAACTTGCTATTTTACAGTTTCTTACTGTTAAGTTAGAAATTTTGCAGTTAATTGCCGTAAAATTTTGCTGTTTTATATTGTAAAAACAACAATATAATACTGGCAGCAGAGGTTCCAGTTTAAAACTTTTAAATGTACTGTAATAAACTGTAAAATTAGCAATTTTAGTTTATCTCTGTAAAAGGAGCAATTTTTACAGTTTATTACCTCAAAATTAGCTGTATTATGTTGCAAACATCATTCATTTTTTACAGTGCTGTAATAAGTTGTAAAACTAACTATTTTATAGTTTGTCCCTGTAAAGCAGCAATTTTAGTTTATTACCACAATTTTACATTTTATTTAACACAAAATTGGCTGTATTATACTGTAAAAACTACAGTGTAATACTGGCAGCAGAGGTTCCAGTTTAAAACTGTAAAATGCACGATAATAAACTGTAAAACTAGCAATTTTGTAGTTTATTGCCGTAAAATTTAGCTGTATTATACTATAAAAACAACAGTATAATACTGACAGCAGAAGTTCCAGTTTAAAACTGTAAAAGGCACGGTAATAAGCTGTAAACTGAGCAATTTGATAGTTTATTACTGTAAAATTAGCAATTTTTAGTTTATTACCATAAAATTAGCTGTAATATACAGTAAAAACAACATTCATTTTTTTAGAGGGTAAGCATGGTCTTTTAATGGATTAAATAAATTTTTACATTAACTACAAAAATACTGAGTTATAATAAATGTCAGTAAATGCTTTATTAAGTCATAAATGAAATAATGAAAAGATGTTTGAGCATAACTAGAAGATAACATATTCCCAACGTAGCGATCGTAAACATGACAATGTTGAAGTAAATGAAACAGCGGGCTGTTGAATATTTTTGAATTGCTAAAGAATATCGGATGCGAGTCGACATTCATAATGAATAGTTGATTTACTCTCAATAGACGACTTTGTAAATATTATGTGTATTTAAATAGATTCATTAACATTTTATTTAGTTTGAAGTGTGAAATTGTTTAAATAGAAGACCTAGTTTTTTTATGGTGACAGTGAAGACTTCGAAATTTTAAGCTTTTCCTGCGTGAACAATGAAGGCAAGAATTTTTAAATTTGATGATTTGTGCTTTCAATTGGAGATAAAAATGGAAAGTATCTGAATTTTCACTATGAAGTATGACAGTATATTTGATGCTAGATTAAAAAATCTAGTCAATGTTTGATTAATGAGAATGGAACGCAACAGAGCGTTGCGTTCTATTACAGTCGTATTTATTATTTCTGAAAGTTTACTTTTAATGACAAAGCAATAACTCCGTCAATAATTACGCAGTTTTAAAATGTAAGGTATCGTTTTAAAGGTTCAAAAAACGAAAAGACAGTTTACATAATGGCTGCTTTGTCGAATGTATATATGTCTGTGTGTGTGTATATATATATATACTAGCAGTACCCGCACGGCGATGCCCGTGCAACAAATGTAAAGGAAGTTAACTAAATAAAGTTTAATTCACTCTAACCCTCTAAAGTAAAATTATTATATTTGATTCAAATGTGCTCCCCAACCTTTTTAATTCCACTAAAAGTCATATTAAAGTTTAAATCAATTCTCCAAATAAACGTTTCAATGGAACTTTTGAGATAACTGTAGTGGCAAGATTTTCGAAAACTCTCAACGAACACAGCAATTTTGCCCTTGAAGTTTAACATAATCCACCGATTTAACCGTAATTTCAATGTAAAATTGGTCGCCAAATTTAAATTTATTAACATAGGGAACCGATTGTGTCAGGTAGCTCAGCCTCAACCATTCTTCCATGATTTTAATGTGAACATTAAAAGGCAAGAAATATAATGTCTTTCGCACCATCTCTTTGAAGTGAATACAATCTATAACAGTAACCCTCAAATAAGCAAGATTTCCCTGGCTGGGAGGTTTGGTAAATTTCCAGATTGTTGCCAAACTTTACGACGCCAAATACGAAGAGTAACTTCATAGCGGTGTTACCGAAAATGTCAGAATGGAACTATTAAAAATTTAGGTTTGGCGGCATTATATACATGTTTTAAACATGCAATAAAATACTTTTTAGACTGCAAACAACTACTGTTCCTTCACAGAGCGTTTTCTTTTTCTTTAATTTGGAGAAAGAAGTGTTTCACTGGCTGGGAGGTTTGGTAAATATCCCTATTGTTGCCAAACTTTACCACGCCAAATACGAAGAGTAGCTGATAGCCATCGCTAATTTTTTAACAATAATAGTTCCATTCTGACATTTTTGGTAACACCAAATTTTGAGGAATTCAACTGAATAAATTTAAATTCCCTCCGACCCCTCTGAACTAAAATTATTATATCCTTTAGTTCAAATGCGCTCCATCTTTTAAACTCCACTTAAAGTCATGTTAAAGTTTAAATCAATTCGCCAAATAAATCAAAAAGACAGAAAATTAAGAAAGAAATAAGAGATATTAAGCATTCAAATTGAATAAATTTTCAAGGCTTAAATCTATACGCACAATTTTAACCACAAAGTAACTTCAGGACAAAAGAGCAGCTGATCAGGAAAATGGACCTAGTGTTTCAGTTCTGCGTACATAGTTAAGCCTTGAAAATTGACTAAATTTGATTAATTAATATCTCCTGTCCTAATTAACGGACAGAAACGTGCTAAAACTTTTCTTTTTCAGAAAAAAAACCCTTTCCAACGATATATAATGTTTTGGGGTGGGGAAGGTTTTCCCCCCTCAATTATGGCGGATACACCAAAAATGAGACTAATTAATTAATTTAAAAATAACTAATTCGAAATTAAAAATTTGCTTTAGAGGTGCATTACACGGGGATACGTTCGAATTTTTGGGCCAAGTTTCAGGTCTGTGGGTGCTGCGGGGGCTTCTGGCCAGCGGTTACAAACGTACAAACAGACAAACGAACACCGTCATCTTTATATATATAGATATATATAGAGAGAGAGAGAAATACTATCAATGCAGAAATTCAAAGATAAATGTATGGATTTAAAATAATATTATGAAACTTATTTAAAACTTATTTTCTGCCGTTTGACAAAAATTGTATGGACAGTTTAAAAATTAGTTATTTTTTCAAGTAAATTTAACTGTTTACAACCAAACATGCCCAGTTATGCAGTCATTGTCTATATGGACCGTGGTAGCCCGATTAGTAAGGCGTCGAACTCATGATCGGAAGGTCCCGGGTTCGATCCCAGCCGCGCAAATCCACCGTAGTGACTAATGGTAGCTGGGCGACGTTAAATGATAGTCGTGGTCACAAAGTCCTCCAAGTAAAACGATACCTCTAGGGGCATAGACCAGGGTTTGCACGGCCCTTGGTCCGGATGATAAGAACAGAGCGCTCTTCAGGGCTCCATCCCGGTTAAACCACGAGTTGTGGTAGGTACGGGGGACCCTGGAGTGTTTGGAAACATTGCCTATATAGCTCTAAAAAGTGAGAAATTCTGATACGCGTCTATATAATAAGTCTGTAATATGCATTACACCGCCAACTCAGCTATTTCGATCCATGGATTGCAGTTTCGCGTTTATTGTGCGCTCATCAGCATGAAGTAGCCGAGTTGGAGGCAAAAATCGTCTTATAGAGCTAAGAGAGCGAAAAAAACTGGTAGCTAGTGTGAAATTAGAATACCAGCGAGCGACAGCACATAGGAACGGTACAACTCGTAACTTTTTAACGCAGAGCTCGGGTATAAAGCAGTGAGTAACCGCCTCTGAGCAAGGGCTAAGCTGCGTTAAAATTTACGAGTTGTACCGTTTCTATGTGCGGTCCACTCGCTGGTATTCTAATTTCACATTAGTTACCAGTTTTTTTCCCTCTCTTTGCTCTATAAGAGGATTTTTGCCTCCAACTCGGCTACTTTCGTATTCCATGCTGATGAGCGCACAATAAGCGCGAAACTGCAGTCCATGGATCGAAATAGCCGAGTTGGCGGTATAATGCATGTTCCTGCCTTAGCCCTTGATTAGGGGCGGTTACTCACTGCTTTATAAGTCTGTAATAATTTCATTGTTTACTAAGAATTAAATTTCGCAGAAAATTAAAATTAAAACTAACAGCCTTTTATTGCGCTTCTGACAGAATGAAAGATTGTATCTATCCCATCTATCCATCTAAACTTAAAAACATTTATTTTTATGTATATATTGCATAATGATGCTTCAAGTTAAAATAGCACAGCAAAGAGCGCAATAAATATAAATTATTTGTGCGTCTGTAGATCTAAAAACAATAATTATATAATGCTTCTTAATTAATTCCGTAAAGCAATTTCTTAATTTATTACATTTTTGAAATTCCAAATGTTCATACTGCACTCCATCTTTCTTTTTCTCTGGGAAATATTTTCGATTCAGCCGAGACTTTTAAATCGATTTGAACTGACATCTGAAATTGTTCTAAACTACTCGTTTATTTTTTCTTTCTCTTAATGCTGCTAATTACAAGAATAACTTCTCACATTTTTAAAATTACTAATGACTTTCTCGAGAACGATTTATGTTTGGAATAATATTTTCATTTAATTACGAGGAAACTTTATCTTCTTTTGCCCGGAATTCTATCGGACTAAATTCCTAAGTGACATAACTTTGTATCATAAGAGTGATTAAAAAGAACTGGTCATTCTCGTTATGCAAGCGACAGTCCAAAAAGCTGTCATTTCCACATTTAAAAAAGCACTTTCACGTGTTTCTAAAAAGTATTTCAAAATAAAAATCAAAAGCAAGTTGAATATTGTTGATTTAGAAAAAAGACGGGGTTAATAATGATGATTTTACTCTTGATTTCATTCCAGATAAATTTATTTCTCTATTATATGCTAGAGAACACTAAATAAATAAAATTGGCAGATTAACTGATTGGCTAAGGCAATACGACTGGAATTCATCGAATTTGAAACATTTTTCTTTTCTTATTTAACAAGAGTAGTTTTTGCGTTATTTTCTTGCATATTCTATTTTCTCTCGATTTATTACAGAAAGTAATGGCAGAAATGTTACATACTGGAGAAAAAAAAGAATTTTTCAATAATGCTCTCCAATAAATCACATTATTTCACTAAATTCCTTGCCTGGATTGCATTTTCAACAAATTATGCCGCTGAAATGCAAATCGCATTATTGGAAGTCTAGAGTTTGCAACGGAACCAAAAATATAAAAATCAAACGAAATGAAGAATATTTTCTCAAATCAGAACAAAAATTTTAGCAGAAGTGAACATTATCCGGTATAACAGCTGCATTTTTAACATTGTTTTTCGCTTTATATCATGACTTTAAATAATATTGGAACTAAAGAAAAGGAGAGAAAAAAATGTGTGACTTGCTTACACAATTTAACTTTTAATTTTTCTAAATGAAAACATTTTATTTCAGTGCAGATCATTTTTGTCATGTTTCTAAAGATACTAGAAACATGGAACTAAAGGAAAAGCGACTAAATTACTCGTTGCTCGTGGTTTTTCTGCAATAAAATCTAAATTGAAATGTTTTATGTTTTTATAGGTCCTCGATAAATTGCTTACTATAAAGATTAAATGCAGTATTAGATATTTATTTTATTCCAACGTTAAGATGGTTATTTTTTTAAATTGGGAAATTTAAATTAATTACACTAATGAGCATACATTAAGGACAATGCAAGTTCAGCCAAATAAAGAGTAAGAAGCAAAACAAATACCACTTATTTGTAAAGCCTATTTACACTGAAGAGCCAAAAAAACTGGCACACCTGCCTAATATCGTGTAGGGCCCCCGCGAGCACGCAAAAGTGCCGTAACACAACGTGGTATGGACTTGACTAATGTCGGAAGTTATGCTGGAGATAATTGACACCATGAATCTTGCTGGGCTGTTCATAAATTCATTGGAGTGCGAGGAGATGGAGATCTCTTCTGAAAAGTACGTTGCAAGGCATCGCAGATATGCTTAATAATGTTCATGTCAGGGGATTTTGGTGTCCAGCGGAGGTTTCTAAAGTCAGAAGAGTGTTCCTGGAGCCACTCTGTAACTATTCTGGACGTGTGCGGTGTCGCATTGTCCTGCTGAAATCCCCCAAGTCCATCGGAATGCATAATGGAAATGAATAGATGCAGGTGATTAGGCAGGAGGTTTTCGTACCTGTCACCTGTCAGGTCGTATCTAGACATATCAAGGGTCCCATATAAGGTCAACTGCACACACCCCATACGATCACAGACCCTCCAGCGGCTTGAGAAGTCCCCTGTTGGCATGTCGGGTCCATGGATTCATGAGGTTGTCTCCATACTCGTACATGTCCAACAGCTCTATACAACTGAAAACGAGACTCGTCAGATAAGGCAACGTGTTTCCAGTCAGAAACAGTCCAACGTCGGTGTTGATGGACCCAGGTGAGGCGTAAAGCTTTGCGTCGTACCATGATCAAGGGTACAAGAGTGGGATTTTGGCTCCGAAAGCCATATGGATGATGTTTCGTTGAATAGTTCGTACGTTGGCACTTGTTGATGGGCCAGCATTGAATTCTGCAGCAATTTGCGAAAGAGTTGCTCATCTGTCACGTTTAATGATTCTCGTCAGTCGTTGCTGGTCCCGTAATAGCATTATCTTTTCCCAGCCACAGCGATGTTGTAGGTTCGACGTTTTATTCGATTCCCGATATTTACGGTACACTCATCTAATTGTCATACGTGAAAATCCAAATTTCATCGCTACCTCGGGGATGCTATGTCCCATCTCTCATGCGCCAACTATAACACCACTTTCAAACCCCCCTAAACCTCACTTAACCCGTCATTGTAGTAGCAATAATTGATCTAACAACTGTACCTTACACTGGTTGTCTTATATACGCGTTGCCGACAGCAGTGTCGTACTCTGATTGGTTCCAGATCTCTTAATTTGCATACGTATGCCTGTACCAGTTTATTTGGCTCTTCAAAAGATAAATGGCAAAAAAGATGCTACATGTCTGATATTATCAAGTACAATTGCGATTTTTACTCCCTGGAGCAAATTGTAAAAAATATAATTTTCACAAAAGTCAATGTTACGCGGTTATTATGAAAGCTAATACATAGTGTGTCTTGAAAACGACGAAACGTCTGTGCAACGCCTAGGTATGCTCAGAATCAAGTTATCAGTCTGAACTTGGGGGATATTACACCACTCACATCAATGCTCTCTGAAGCTCCGATTAGACATGTAGAAGGTGGTTGACGGGCTGCAACTCACCCGCCAAGCATATCCCACTTGCGCTCTATTGGGTTCAAGTCTGGTAAAAATGCTGGCCAGTCCATACGGATGATATCCTCCGATTCAAGGCGTTCGTTTCACGATGTTCGAACGGTGCGGACGGGCGTTATCATCCATAAACACAAACTCTGCGCCCATGGCACCCCAAAATAAGCATACATGTTGATCCAGAATGACGTCCCGATAGATTTGGTCTGTCATGTTTCCAGTTTGAACATGCAGCTGTGTCCTGGATCCCAGTATAATTCCTCCCCAATTAAGCAATCCTGCACCTCCATAACGGTGTCGTTCAAAGATGTTTTCTTGTTGGTAACGGGTACCTGACGCTCTCCAAAGGAAAATCTGCTGAGAATCTGATTTCAAACTGAACCTAGACTCTTCAGAAACATCACTCAGACCCACTGTTGCGGTGTCCATAATACATGCTCTCTACTCTTTCCTAAGCGATGGCGACAGTGACTTACAGTAAGTGGGGCACATCTGACAGACTTACGGGCATACAGTCCAATCTTCCCCAACCATCTGTAGACTGTCAGTCTTGAAATTGTCGTCTCAGTATCTGAAGAGAGATGACGAGATAGATCTGACGCTGTGCTCAGTCTGCTTCTTTTGGCCGAAACTGTCAAATATCGGTCTTCATTTGGTGTTGTCATTCGAGGACTACCTCTGCCGTAACGTCTACTCACGTAACCCTCATCTTAGAAGATTTACCAAAGCCTGGAGATGACACTCTGGGGGATTCCAAGTTCCTCAGAAACCTCCTGCTGGGTGCAAAATGTATTTCATTAAAGTTATCTGAAGCTTCAGGCAGCAAATCATTTTGTAACTTAACCAATTAATTTTATTACTGAATGAAAAAAATATCCGAGAAAATGTTTGTTTAGGTCATGAAACAACTTAAATAAAATAATTATGAGCTAAAATTAATTCGTTTAACTTTCGTTTTTTTAATTTAGGCAGCGTGATTTGCTGGTTGTTCCTGATGGCTTAGCGTTTATTATCTTCTCGAAAGCTTGTATGTGTTGTTTTGAAGCTAATGCTACTAAGAATAATTTTGATTTAAATGCATAAGTAATAAGCTTTGGACGCAGTGCAGTAAATTTTGCAGTATCGTTTCATATGCTAATACAACGTAACCTACTAAAATCTTTGGAAAATATGTTATTTATAGGGCATTAACAATAAAATTAAAAGTTTTATGTCTCAAAATATCATGTGAATAGATGCTATTATGGGAATCAAACGTTTTGAAACCTAATATTCCAAAATGTTCTGCTTACTTTATCTAATGGAAGCAAAAATACTTTTTAGAAAATAAGTAGAAGTCATAGTTGGCCAATTTTTATAAATTCAATTGCTTGTAGTACTGAGAGCAATTTTCTGATTTTTGAACAAAACAGACAGCCCTATCCTCTTTATTCTAAACTGTAGTTTTAAAAGGTTGCGCTTCAATCATCTCCTTGTGAAATTTAAATAGCCTTTTCCAAAATCACCCCCATTTTCGTTAAAATTTCACGATAGAAACATCTTAACTATTTACGCTTTTAATGTAAAACTGCGTTTACGTAATTTGATCCTTTGTGGATGTTAAAAGTATTGAGAAATAATAGTAATCTCTATTATTTAAAATATAACAGCATAATAATTGATTTGAAAAAGAAAGGAAAATAAATCAAATGAACTCAAATACAAATAACAGACTTCAGTATTTTTATCACAAGATGAAGACTTTCAAAAACGTATTAAGTCTTTCATTTAAATTTATTCTGGCAGCATTCATATTTGTATGTATTAGGGCCCTTTAATAAGTGTGATATTGCTCTATTAAACTTTTTGTAACCCAAAAAGTCGCTGTTTCATCAATACATATCATGAACTAAATAACTTTTAAAAACATTTTACGATTTTTGTCCATTGTTTTCGAAAATAATTACGCGTGCCACTAAAAGTATTTTACCGTCATGTGGAAAAATGCATCATTTTTAATGATGCACTGCAAAAAATGAAGTGCTGTTTCTACAGTATAGTACTGGCAGCTGAGGTTACTATTTAAAACTGTAAAATGCACAGTAATAAACTGAAAAACTAGCAATTTAACAGTTTCTTACTGTAAAGTTAGAAAATTTAATTTCTTACTGTAAAGCAGGGACGTCATTTCGAATTTTTCCAGGGGGAAAAAGGGTGCATACACAATGTAAAATTTACCAAAAAGTGGAAAAAACCACGCCCACTTATATGCTAATACATTGATTCCCCAAGGTCAGGGGGGCAATTAACCCCCCTGCCCCCCCCCCTAAATGACGGGCCTGGTGTAAAGTTAGAAATTTTACATTTTCTTACTGTAAAGTTAGAAATTTTACATTTTATTGCCGTAAAATTTAGCTGCATTATACCGTAAAAACAACAGTATAATACTGGCAGCAGAGGTTCCAGTTTTAAACTGTAAAATGCACGGTAATAAGCTAAAATTAGCAATTTTCCAGTTCATTACTGTAAAGTTAACAATTTTACAGTTCAGTACTGTAAAATGAAAAATTTGACTGTTTATTACTGTAAAATTGGCAATTATTATAGTTTATTACCATAAAATTAGCTGTATTATACTGTGAAAACAACGTTCATTTTTTAGTGTGCTATAATTTTTTGAAAATGAAGTTTCGCTTAAGTGTTCATTCACAGGTGGGTAAAGTGCAAAGTGCGGAAATTTTGTTTATAGTTTGGAGAGTGTGTACAGATGCTAATGATGCGCGCTGTCTGGAAGACCATTGAAAAGAATATGAACTGATGCCGGAAGTAGTTGGAACGTGGTCCGGACTTGGTTCCTTCCGACATCCATCTTTTTGCTTGCAAATAAATCTGACTTAGAGGACAAAATCTTGGCTCAGGGAAACGTGAAGAATCGCCTGTAAGATCAGACAGTTGCCTTCTATGACGAGGGCTGGGAAAGTCAGTAAGTGCCAGGCTACGACAAATGTCTCAATTGAAAGGCTTGGGAGATGAAGGAGTTATGGGACAAAACAGAAATTGCGAGTTGTTAAAGTTCAAAGTTTTATTGCAGCAGTTGTTGCAGCTTTTTTGTTTTCTGGTTTTGTCATAAGTGTGCGTATGAAATTGGTCTATTGACACCTACTGTGTGATGTGCCAATTTTTATTTGCTTATCTGTATCCATTGCTTACCATTCTACAGAGTGTTCATTTTTAAAATGTAACTTCGCCCCTTCATCCTCAGAGCCCTTCAATTATAAGGGTACTTGTAATGAGAAGTAGCTAAAGGACTTTCCAAGTAGAATATCTCAATTTTTACTACAAACTTTCTTTAACGATTGATCGGACCTTGAACAAAAACAGTTCTTGTATCAAAAATATTCGCTAGTACGTAAGGCTACGTAAAATCGAGGGCATTTCATTAAAATTTAATCATTTCATGATTAATGAGCAACGGACGACTCGCATTCATCATCTTATCATGAAAACGTGTATAAACGATATGTTACCCGGTCTGTAAAAAAAATTCATGACTATATTTAAACAAATTTTTGCCTCATTTACGTTTGCTTTGAAGCCATAATTTTGTTTCAGAAATAAATTAGTTCTCCAAAGCACGGAGATAAACACGTTTTCTCACATTTCTAAGCACAAGTAATATTCTTTTCTCGATTAGCAGTATATCAATCAATCTGTTTCGCACATTACAAGGAAATGTACGTGTAAACATTTGAACTTCGCAAAGGAAATGAAAAGTTTCCAAAGTATTAAATTGCAATTTTCTCCTCAAACTTTAAAAGCAACATGTAATTTTTTTTAATGGATGATGAATTGCTATGCTATTAAAACATGAGCTTCATGTTTGAAAATAACTTATGATAAATGACTCACATTACGAAATAAGTGTTACGATAATCAACAAATAACGGAATATGTTTTAAAATTTGAGATGAAACACTATCAAAAGAATTTTAAATATGACTCCGAAGTTAAAGACATTTTTGAGATTTTTCTCATAAGGCATGGAATAAATGAAACGAAAAGTTTATTTCTAAAAATCAAACGATTACTTAACGTAGTCAATCAATACTTTCATCAAAACTTAAAAAATATTTTATTCTCTCTAATATTGATTCAGTAAAGGTTTTTTTTTTCTCTCTCTCTTCCGTTCTAAAGGAATTCTTTTACAATTAGGTTGATTTTTTTTTTACATAGAATTTTCAATTGGAGCTTAAAACTCAAATTTTCCATTTGGGTTACGATTTATCAGGTTGTGTTAGAATCCTCTTTGAAAAGATATTGTTGAGTTGTTATGTATTTTTGTTATGTAGTTAGATTATGAAGATATATTACTAGTGAAAGTTTACTTCTTTTAGTATATCGCTGTTACTGTAGAATAATAATACTGTCGGCCCCGCTTAAACGAATACTGTCGGTTCCAAGAAATATTATTCAATTAAGTGGGGTATTTGATTAAGCGGGGATCTTTAACATTGCGTCTATGGCACGGGTTCCAGAACATTTTATTCGTATTAGCGGGGTATTCGTTTATCCGGTTACCCGATTAAGCGGGACCACTTAATACTAAAGTTTTAAAGATGATTAATTTTCCAAAATCCTTGAAGTATATACAGAATTAAAAAAATTATGTATTTAAAAGTGGAGTGAATTTTCAATACATTGTAACACATATAAATCAAGATTGTGGGCTTATTTTTGCATAAGCTATACAATGAAATTAAAAAAGAACATGTAACTAGTATTTATTCTACTGAATCGCAAACACTTGAACGAGTTTTAACATAAAAGTCAGACTCAGGTGCGACGCGAACCTCTAGTAAGAAAATAAAAACTGATTGATTTTGCACGTTTTTATCGTGTACAGGATTTCTTTCATTTTCCTTACATTATTTTATTGCTTGCGAAATAGTTATTTACCCCTTCTTGCGGTATACATTTATGCATTCAAGTACCGTGAAGTTGGAATAAAGGTAAATTCATTTGAAGATTTTTTTAAAATTATTTTCATTTTTATTTTATTTTATTTGTTTATTTTTAAGCATTGCAATACTTTCAACAACCCAGCTCTTCATTTCTTACCATTTACCCATTTATGCCCAAGTTTTTTTAACAATTGTTTTCAATTTTTATCTGCTTAAAACTCTTGCTTGGAATGGTTTACATGCATTTTAGGCTTGAAATAGTTCGCCGTTGCCATATTTATTAAGGTATTTAACGTCCTGTTTATGGGATATTTTGCGGATATATGAGCAAAATACGACCTTCTTGACTTTTCTTTTGCGGAGTAACATTACAGAAGGCATCTCTGATCAATTTTAAGCAAATCATTTTTAAATAGTTTAATTTCATGAAAAATAAGTTAGCAAAAAAAAACTTACTTTCTGTGGCTACCCATGCTGGATTGTTGCTTGACTGATTTGTCTGAAAACAGCTGTCATTAAATAAATTCTGTCGTCCAACTAGTGTGGCTCTAACTAGTTTTCTCAAGAAGACCCATTACGGGATTTTGTATACCGCAACTAACAAGCGTCCCGTTTTTAGGCTACTGGGCATAAATGGGTTAAGACATCTAAAAAGCTCAGGGACTATTTCTATTTCAAATTTGGGATAAAACTTTGCTCATTCCTTTTCAATTACAAATAAACTTTTTGAACTACTTCGCATATTCTCAAACTGCTGGTGACTTTACAGAAAATAATTTTTGTTTCGAGCAATCTCTGTAAAACTTTAAACTTTTTAACATCTATTTAAAATGATTTCATGTCAATGAATATAAAATGCAAAACAAAAAAAATTATATTAATAGTAAAAACTATTCTAAAAAAGACAAGACAAATAGGTAACAGTGGTTTATTAATCGTATGAAGCTTTGTGTTAGTGGAAAGAAAAGAAATCAAGAGAAAAATGCTTATTTTGTGAAGAATTCGAAGTCAAGAGTTGGTTTCTTTTATTTATTATTATTATTATTTAAGAAGATACTATTACTGCCATCATTATGATACGTGCACATTTATTACTTTCATGTTATTGAACTTCAAAGAACATAAATGATATTTTGATGCTATGATTCTCTAAGCTAATAAGACTGAAATTCAATGAATTCGAAGCTCTCCTTCGTTCGTCGATTTTTGAGACTAAATATGTTATTCATTTTTACGTTTATCAAGAAAATAACAACGAAAAACGCTTTATAGAAAAAAATGTCATTAGTAATAGCAAGGCTACACTAGATAGCGCTTTATACAGGCTTCTTCATTACCCAAAACATCAATGGTAAAGATTTGCCCGCTAGAGAGCGCTGAAAAAGGACCTCCTAAATGTTTGTTTACATTTATTAGCATGTTGTTTCTGCTGTAAAAAGTGATGTTTATCCTATCTTTAAGGGTTGAAAAATATTGATATAGTTAACTGAAGTGGAGTACAGAGTGAATTGATGCCGAAGGCCTTATTAGTACTGCTTTTTAGGGGAAATAAATTCACTTTTCAGGTAAAGTTGGTCGCAACTCATGATTCAGTCATACGACATTCATTCATTGTTTACTTTCTTCGAATTAGCAACATATAGCAATGGCGTTCAATTTTAACATATCTGCATTAATAAAATATACGCTTATATTCGCAGCCGATAAATAAAAATGTAGCAATGAAATAATATTGTTCTATTTACTATTTTGTTTCATTATTGTTGCTCACACGATCTTAATTGCTACGCAAAAGCTCAGATGTTCATTTTGATAGCGTTGACCCATCAGAGCGATAAATGGCGAATCTATTCGTAGGGACATTTCCTTTTGATGCCCCAGAATGAATGCCCTGCAATGAAGCGATTGGTGTTCAACGGAAAGACGATTGACAACAAAACATATTAATTTCTTTAGTAACAACGAAATGAGCATATATAATCGCTTGGTACTAAAGAGCAAGTACGAAAAAAATAAACAAAACTACAATTTAACGACGACCAACTGTAAAATTTTGTTTTCATTTACACAAAAGAAAAAGGTAATGTTCTTTTTATGTTAAATTTCACACATTGATAATATTTCGATAATTGGGAATCTGGTGTGGTTGTCAAATTTTTGGCGATAATTACTTTATTTTGTTGCTCTTTAGTTTATGTTTGCGAAGGAAGTATTTCCCTCGCTCATAAATTGGCCACAAAGATTTAACGCCAATAGGGAAAGATAACCAGACTTCCAATCACCGAAATCTTCCCTTTTTTGTTTCTAATTTCACACATACGTTTAATACTTGAAAGTAAAATAATGGGCCAACTGAAAAAAAAGCTGCGAAATAATGTGAGAATTCTTATTAAAAAACTCGCCAAATCAACTTCAAAAGCTCCATTAGCATGTAACATAATAAGTTTAATAAATATATCGAGCCATTATTATCATTGAAATTTAAATTAAAATGCAAAATAAGAGAAAAGAAGCAACCATGAAGACGATGCAGACTTAAAATTTTAATCTTCGCTTAGGTGGTAAGAAAATACATCGCCAAGTTAAAAAACGTACCTATAACTGAAACGTACATACTACCAAAGATCTCGGTTATTGAAATATTCTCAAAAGCTTTACGGAGAACTTCCATTAAAATGTAAAAAAATCGCCAAATAAATTAATTTGACCATCTAAACTCATCAAAAGTTTTGATGGAACTATCGTTCCAAAATCGCCATTTATCGCTCTGCGGTGCCAGTGTCGTTTCATAGTTAATAAATAATTAGAATCAATTAAAATGAAAAATAATTCGCTAACTAATTAAAATAAGCCGTTAAAATGCAGAATAAACCAACAAATCGAACGAGCTATTAAATAACATTAAAATATACTAAAATAGAATTGAATGCCAAATTGTAAAATGGTCGCCAACAAATTAACTTTTAATTTTGTCTTTTATTATTTGATTTGTAGAAATGTTAGTTACCATAAAATTCGATAGATGTCGCTGGAAAAGGACGTCCGTTTTTATCCCAAGGAATTTGATCAAATGAAGAAGCCTGTATAAAGCGCTATCTAGTGTAGCCTTGGTAATAGTCAAATAAAAAAATTCATATAATGATAAGATTAAATAAAATTTCCCTTTTAAGTTCCTTTATTGAAATCCAAAACTACTTTGCTTTTTAAACGCATTTTAATAAATGAAATTGATTTTATTTATTTTCACATGAAAGATAAGTTATTTTTTCTTTTTAGCACTGAAGTAAGAATAATTCCCTGTGTGTCAATACGAAATTCGTAGTAAAGTCAATGTTTTATTTCAATTATATTTATTTTTAAGGCTTTTTTTAAACTAGATTTCAAGAATTGTTTTGTTTAGATTAATAGTTTAAAACAAATGTAAAAACGATTTTTTTTTCATTAAGAAAAGGTTAAGGGGTTTATGCTGCATTTTTTAAACATTGTTTTGAACATCACTTACTTGACATGGCATGAATATATTAAATGCATGGAACTACAAGTGCACTTAATTTACATTTGCCAGATTATATGAGGAATAAATGTTTTTAAAAGAGAATAAAGGGGTAAGGTAAGAGGGTGTGGATAATGTTATTGTATCTGTTTTGATTGAAAATATTTTTTTTCTATTCATTTATTTTAGAAATCTTGAGGCAGAGAGCTTGAGGCTTGAGAGAGAGAGAAGCGTATTTTGTGCACTGAAAATCGAAAATATGCATCAAAAATGTAATCAAGTGTACTTTATTTTTGATAAAAGTTTGGCACGGTAAAAAATAGAAAAGCAGAATGAAAATTGGCTTTTTTTTATTATAGTGTAAAGATTTTTGTATTGCTTTTAAATGCAAAGTATCAAACATTCTAATTGCTAAAAATAAAATTAGTACAAATACTACTTTACCAGCCACCTTTTATTTTATCGTTAAAAGTTCCGTTTTCTTGAATTATTTTGAATTTTATAACTATTACGATCTTCGATATTTAGCTGCGCTTCTCTCCTCAAAAATGAATTTCACTCCTCTAAAAAATGTCAAGGAGTATTTTAGTATTATCACGCCTCGAAAAAAAAATCCTAGACATATCTCTGCTGAAATCCTTTTGGATTCACTAAATTTTCAATTATTTCCTTCATTAAATTTCATAAGCATTAAATGTCTTTTTGAGTCACAAGAAATATGAAAATTAAATTATATTTTTTAGCACTAATTTAATGAATTTTAGTATTAACCCATTTATGCCCAGTAGCCTAAAAACGGGACGCTTGTTAGTTACTGCATACAAAAACCTGTAATGGGTATATCATTTTTCTAAAGCCGTTTTTCACAAGTTAAATAGTCCTTCGTCTTGAGAAAACCAGTTAGAGCCACTATTTGGACATCAGAGTTGATTTATTAACAGCTATTTTCAGACAAATCTGTCAAGCAGCGATCCAGCATGGGTAGCCACAGAAAGTAAGTTTTTTTTTTTTTCGAAATTATTTTTCATAAAACTAAACTATTTAAAAATGATTTGCTTAACATTCATCACAGATGCCTTCTGTAATGTTACTTTGCAAAAGTAAAGTCAAGTAAGGTCGTATTTTGCTCACATATCTGCAAAATATCCCATAAACAGTACGTGAAATAACTTCATAAATATGGCAACGGCGAACTATTTTAAGCCTAAAATGTATGTAAACCATTCCAAGTAAGAGTTTTAAGTAGATAAAAATTGAAAAAAACTGTTAAAAGAAACCTAGTCATAAATGGGTTAATGCTGTCGCTAAACCCGACCTATGTAATGGGGATAATAAAAGTAAGCAAAATGAGGAGCAGCAGTTTCTGCAATAGCTATTATTTTTGCGATTTTCCCTAGCCTGTTGTAATTGCAAAAATTTAAACCTCGCCTAAATTTCTTTTTTGCGATGCTATTTTTAACCTTTCGGTTCTGCTCGTATAGATTTCGCAAAACTTTCAGCTCCCAAAATCCCCAATAATTTTCATTTTCATGAAAATAAATACTTTTAGAGCATATTTATTTTTCTCAAATTAATGCGAAGCATTTTGCTTCTAAAAATATTTTCAAACAATATCTCAAAACTCGAGTAGTACATTCTTTTTTATTAAAGTCTACTAATGGCTTATTATCCCATAGATGACTTTGGACCGTTCGTAAATGCATTGAAAATGATAAAAACGGTTTAAAACTTGAAAATAAAGCATTAAATCTCGCCCGCAGTTTCTCATATCTCTCCGCTCGCTCAACACGGGCTCATTTATCGACCATTGGCTGTTTCAGTAACGATAAAACTTAACGATTTCATGTTGAGTATAAAAAATGAGTCTTATTTGTCATCTTGTCAAGAAAAGCTGTAACGTACCACGCATTACACCACCACGGGAAAAAACTTTGTTATCAATCAAAAGAATATACGACTCATCTACCTCTATTTTTTTGAGAAAAATTTAGAAAGCCATTGATTTTATTTTTAAATAGCCTAAAAATGACTTTAAAAACATCTATGGGGGGGGGGGGTCGGAACGCTACTTTCTTTGGAACTGTATCAATCATGGTGTTTTAGCTATTGAGCATGAGGCGTTGCTGTAAACTCCTTAAACCTATTAAGAAAATAAATTGCAGTTTTCAATGCGTTAAAGTTCAATTTTCTACCCGAAATTTGAACTTCGGTGCATTACTTTTATTTTTTTATTGGATGATAAATTGCTTTGGCCGCTCAAAAATGGGTTCCTATTTCAAAACAGCTCTTACTAAATGACTTTTCAAATTACCCGAAATCTCTCCTTGTCAAAATTCTTCTTTTATAAGTGACGGAAACTTTTTAAGAAATTCCAAAATATACGAAGAAATATTGAAGAAACTGCAGCTTAAATTCGAAATGAATGAAAGCTGTACCGTGTTTACTTTTTCGAAAAATACACAAAGTTGATTACATTTACGACTAAATAACTTGACGGCATCTTGACGGCTTCTTCAGAAGTTTTGAGGAGTTTTCTTTCTTCGCTGGTAGTATTTCTCAGTGTTATTACTAAGCAGTACTGTGTAACATTTCCGTCTGTAAATTCATTTGCATCAGAAGAGCAAGTGTAGGATAACGTGATAAAGTAATTTGCTGTCCTATCATTTTAAGTTAATTTTAATATATATGTGAATCCAAATGATTTGTGTCAAGATTTTTTTTTTTTTTTTTTTTTGAGATTTAGGCTTCGAAAAGCTCCAAGTTTTTTTTCTTTCGTTTTTTAACTTTGATTAAAAAAACAAAACATTATTAATAGCAAAATGATGTACAAAATCAATTGAGAAAGAAGGAGGCTCGTTAACACTAATGGCTTTTATAACATACATTATGCGGAACATTAATTTTATAATTTTACACTAAATTCCATTTTTTATTATTATTATTATTTTATTTATTTACTATTATTATTTTTTTTCAGCATTAACGTAAATAAAATTCCAGAGAAAATATCTACAGGATTAACTTTTTAAATTATGAAACATGGGACCAATTCATTTCGCTTAAACTGTCCATATATCTCTATTTCTTATTTATTTCAATATTTCAATTTTAAACTATCATTTTAAAGAATAAATAAAACGTTTAAAAGCTCAAACACATAGGAATACTGCAGACACGTGTTTCGGCGTTACAAGGAACACCTTTTTTCACAGGATGCACTAATATCCTACAAAAGCGTGCACCCATAAGCTCACAACTTTTTGCTTTGTGCTTTTTAAACGTTGTATTCATCTTTTACATTTATGCACAAAGTTATTCATCTATTTTATCATTTTTTGTTTGAAAATTCTTTCTCTTTTTTTCTACGAAGAAAAATCACTTTTAAAAGTTTTAAGAAAAATATGTGCAAAAAATTGTGCAAGAAAAGTAAACATTTTGTGAAAATATTCGCAGTTCTAGAGCTTAAATGCCCACATTATGGTGATATAAAAAATAGTCAAAGAGGAAAAATATGACATTTTTCCTATTTAGTAAAACGTAGGCTTCACCCAGCCTGTGATGTAAATGTAATTTCAAAAACACGAAAACGTAAAACCCTATAAACACGGAGAGATATTACTCCATTCACTAATCTTAAAAGTAAATTATAAGTTTCTGGATTTGTTTTACCTCTTTTAACAGCCATTAACCCGATACTGCAACGGCTTCTATATTTTATTTGAATTACGAATAAAGTTTACTGGAAAAGTCAAAAATACAAAACAAACATTTTTTAACTATACAAATAATTTCAGTAACAAAATTAAAATTTTGATGAGTGCGAAATTAAATAAATTAGTCAAAATTAAGGCATTTCTGTTTGTTTTGTTTTTTTTTTTCTTTCTTCTTTATTTTTAATGAAAGCAACTACAATTACATAATTTATATCAAGTTTTTTTTAAATAAATGTATTTGATATGATTTATTTAATTTTGTTTATTTATTTATTTTTATTTATTTTTATTTACTTATTTAAGCATTATTTTTATTTATTTATTTATTTTTCTTGGAGTATGTTAGCAATAGCCATTCTTTATAATATGCAGAAAAAATATGTGAAGAAATATCCACTATTTATTTAAAATTTGAACACAAAGTACCCTTTGTTAAATTTTATCCCGCAAAACTGTCAGCGTCATCCCAAGAGTCACATTGACAGAAAGTTTGCACTCGTAAGATGCTGAAGAATTGCCAAAACATTCAGTTTCTGTTGTCACATTGCCATTATGTTAATCTACTTTAGTTCCAGCGCTTAGCATACACATAAATCAATCATTTATCTTTTTTTTTTTTTTCAGATAAAGCTATCTTATATTAGGTTAGAACTAAGTATTTTTGAAAAATGCTACTATTTTCATGTATCTTGCAAATTCCTAAAAATAAAAGTAACAAATGTGTTTTCCTTTTTTTTTCTTTAAAGGTTGATGAATTTTGATTGTTGACGTTCTTTACTCGTTTAAATTTACATTGTACCAGGTAGAAAAAATATATGATGGTTTTATTATTTTCGGAACAATAAGTTAAATCATTTTGTAAAAGAAGTTTCTCTGTGCATAAAGTATTAGTGCTAGGAAAACACATTTACAAGTATTGGCATTGTTAAAAATAAATCTTAATTCCGCACTTTCTATAAAAGCTACGTAGTAGTAATTTTTTAGAGAGCATTTAGACGCTATATTTAATTTTTAAATCGCTTTTTTATAACATATCTTCAGCTACTTTCACAAAATTAGCTGCATGCAATATAAAATGGCGTATCACTTTATGACAAATTCCATTTCAATATTTGCTTTAGCATAATACGAAATGGAAAACTACGTTCGTGTCACTACATTACAAAATCCAAAGACTAGTTTCGTTCTTTTTAGAACTCATCGGTGTGGAGTAGGAAGTAGCCGAGTTGGCGTTCAAAAACGTTTTATAGATGCTGAGAGTGCCAAACAAACTGGTAGCTAAAGTAAAATTAGCGCACCAGCTAGATATCGTAGCAATGTGGTACCAGTTTTGTTGACACTACTAGCTTTTAGCTACCAGTCTGTTTGGAACTCTTTTTACCTTCTATAATATGCTTAATGCCTTCAACACGGTTTCTACCTCTTCCATATATCCCCCATATTTCCATTTTATATTTATCAGTTTTATTTATTAGTTATTTTAATGTTTTTAATTTTTATTTTTGGGTAGTTCTTAAATCGTGTTTCAAAAATCAAGATATCGTTTTTTTTTTTTTTTCAGTATACGAAGAGCATTTTGTATGTTTTAAACCAACATAAAAAATTACTACTTGAAAAGAAAGCTCTTTTTCCTGTAAAATCCTAATTTGCAACAAACACGTCATCGGGAACGCACAAGTTTTACGCTAATAGAATCAGAAACACATATAACTGTTACATATATGTGCTTCAATTTAGATTGTTTGGGTGAAAGTAGCGGAACCTAAAGTAATTCACTGTTTTTTTTTATTATTATTATTTAAGCTTTTAATCGCCCACTTGTTTTTAAAGCCCAATATTCTAATGATTCCCTCAGTACAATTCGGGACCACCACCTCAGCAAAACTCGTTTTGGAAATAAAACCGTAAATAATTTCCTCCCCACCTTGATTTATATCTTCAAAACTACTCTAAATTCGCTTCCCAAAAAAGGTGCACTTTTTCTCTTCTCCGAAGTCATCTTTCGCAGAGCACCACATCTCCCGGTGTTATAAATTGCATCGAAGGCGGCTACAATGGGGAAGTCGAGGGTGTTACTCGTGAAAAAGGAAGACGTTTTCAGTGGAGGGAAAGGTAGGAAGGGAGGGGGGAGGAAACGGGAGAGAGGTAACACGGCAAAAGAGTAGGAAATTGAATCCTAGAATGGTCCGGATGCGAGCTCATATTGGAAACTTCCGAACATTGTCCCGCTTACAATGGACTCCGAAATTTGATTTGTTGTCGGTTTCTGAACAAAGAAGCTTTTAATAAATATTATTAGATTTCTTTTCTTGAAAGTCTTGAGAGAGGTTTTTTTTTTCTATCAGACATTTGCATTCGGAAGAAGTCGACGATCGATAAATTTAGTGTAATTAACGGATTTATTGCTGAAATTATTTGAAAAAATTTTAATGTAAAGCATCCTATTGAAGCTCAGAACCCAATTTTAGAGGTTATTTTTAAAAACATTTTCTTTTAATGTTGTCTGAAACGCTAAAATATTCTGAACAACAATAGAGTTTAAGTTATTCTTACAGCAAAAAAGTTCATTTTAGCGTGAAACATTACACTGCAAAATATTAATGTAGTTTTTACACTATAATACAGCTCGTTTTATAGTAATAAACTGGAAAATATCTAATTTTACAGTAATGAACTGTAAAATTGCTAATTTACGGTTTATTACTGTGCATTTTAGTTTTAAACTGTAACCTCTGCTACCAGTATTATACAGTTGTTTTTACAGTATTATGCAACTAATTTTGTAAAAATTAACTGTACAATTGCTAATGTTACGGTAATAGACTGTAAAATCGCAAATTTATAGTTAATTACTGTGCATTTTACAGTTTTAAACTGGAACCTCTGCTACTTTTATACTGTAGTTTTTACAGTATAATACAGCTAATTTTGTGGTAATAAACTATAAAATTGCTGCTTTACAGTAATAAACTGTAAAAATGTTAATCTTATAGTTTATTACTCTGCTTTTAATAGTTTTAAACTGGAACCTGTGCTAACAGTATTATACTTAAAAACAATCGCTTATATTTTCTTTTACAGTACAGCCCTATTTGGGACCACCTCAGCAAAACTCGTTGTGGAAATAAAACCGTAAATAATTTCCTCCCCACCTTGATTTATATCTTCAAAACTACTTTAAATTTGCTTCCCAAAAAAGGTGCACTCTCTCTTCCGAAGTCATCTCTCGCAGAGCACCACATCTCCCGGTGTTATAAATGGCATCGAAGACGCTCACAATGGGGACGTCGAGGGTGTTACTCGTGAAAAAGGAAGACGTTTTTCAATGGAGGGAAAGGTAGAAAGGGAGGGTGAGGAAACGGGAGAGAGGTAACGCGGCAAAAGAGTAGGAAATTGAATCCCAGAATTCTCCGGATGCGAGCTCATATTGGAAACTTCCGAACATTGTCCCGCTTACAATGGACTCCGAAATTTGATTTGTTGTCGGTTTCTGAACAAAGACGCTTTTAATAATATTATTAGATTTCTTTTTTGAAAGTCTTGGGAGAGGGTTTTTTTTTCCTTTCAGACATTTGCATTCGGCGGAACTCAACGATCGATGAATTTAATGTAATGAACGGATTTATTGCTGAAATTATTTGAAAGAATTTTGATGTAAAGCATCCTATTAAAGCTCAGAACCCAATTTTAGAAGATTTTTTAAAAATATTTTATGTTTATGTTGTTTGAATTGTTAAAGTATTCCAAACAGCAATTGTGCTTAACCCTTTGACGGTTATGGAAATGAGCAGTTTCCATTTAGGAGTAAACAGTAGTCGAAAGTGGCAGCTGTTTTCCCCCGCCGCGCCGTTCTTCCGAAAATTTCCCCTTTCTCTGGCGATGCCGTAGATAGCTCGCCTCGCGCGTTTTAAAATTTTCTTTAAGTATTTATATTACAGTACATCAGTGCAGAATAATAATGGCGAACGAAGTCGCCAAGGTTAAGGCAGAACGAAATTATGCTTCAGTTCTGCCTTAACCTTGGCTTACGGGCGGTAACTCATTGCATATGCATATTACCCAGCTTTTGCCTTTAAATTTCGTGCTGAGTCCAGTGGTCGGAAGTAGCGCGCTACAAGTAGCGAAACTACTGTAGTAGCTACATTTTTTAGTAGTTTGTAGTGTAACGCACTACTTTTTAAAAAAAGTAGAGTAGTGAGTAGCGCGATACAAAAAAATAGTAGTTTGTAGCGATTTCTGGAAACTACTTTTAAATTAAAAAAATAAATAAATAAATGAAAAAAATTGAAAAAAAAAGAGAACGAAGGAAAAAAACAAGGTTTTTTCTTGTGGCGAATATTCGTAAAAATTGTAAAAAAAATCTAAAAAGGACAAATTTTAGCGAAAAAAAGGAACAAAAAGAAAAAATAACAAATAAATTCAAAGACAATTCCTATTTCTATTCCATATTTAAATGAGGTAATTTTTTAATCTAAACCACTTTTCGAATTTTTTCGGTCGATCTCAAACGGTGTATTTTGTTATTTATTTATTTTTTAAAAAGTAGCGAAGTAGCAACTACATTTCAAAAGTAGTGTAGCTCGCTACAATTAAAAAAAAAAAGTAGTTGTAGCTGTAGTTAACTACATTTATAAGAAAGTAGTTGTAGTTGTAGTTCGCTACGAAAAATATGTAGTTTTTCCAACCACTGGCTGAGCCGCACCATGGTTTGCGGAAGCTAGCAGACAAGATAAATTCATTTTATCTACCAATTTGTTGGCAATCTTAGCTACAATAAGAGTATCTTTGCCTCCAGCTTGTTATTGGCTATTCCTCACTCCAGAATAAGGACGAAACTGCAGTCTCTGGGTATCATGACCGAGCTGTGTGTGTAATAACTCGAACTTTTTACTCTTAACCCATTTATGCCCAAGTTTTTTTTTTTATTTTTTTTTTTTTTTTTCAATTTTTATCTGCTTAAAACTCTTACTTGGAATGGTTTACGTACATTTTAGGCTTAAAATAGTTCGCCGTTGCCATATTTATTAAGTTATTTAACGTGCTGTTTATGGTATATTTTGCAGATATGTGAGCAAAATACGACCTTACCTTTGCGAAGTAACATTACAGAAGGGATTTGTGATTAATTTCAAGCAAATCATTTTAAAATAGTTTAATTTTATGAAAAATAAGTTCTTAAAGAAATGTACTTTCTGTGGCTACCCATGCTGGATCGTTGCTGACTGATTTATCATAAAACTAGCTGACCCGGCGAACTCCGTTCCGCCTTGAAGGCAATAAATAAGAAAATTTTTGAATTTATTAAGTTTTTTATTATTAGAAAATACAAAAAAAATTAAGTACCTACATTAATCCTTTATTATTGTTTCTGTATTTTAGTACATAGGTTGCTCTTCACTAAAGTACCTTGTGTTGCACAACATTTTTTGTTTTATTATCAGGCGCAAAAATAAACAACACAGATGGTCTTCCGACCCCTAAACATGCCACATATAATTGACCATGGGAGAAACGGTGATATTCTAGATTCAAAACCACAAACTTTAAAGGATTGGCCTTGTGATTTGTTAAAGGTCATGACAAATGCAAGACGGATCGGAAATTGAAGTCTTTTAAATTCAAACAGCATATCGGTTGGGATTATCGGGATCCTAGGAATGAGCAATCGTTTCTGACAGCTTATCGCATATAAAATGTCAAGGGAAGTAACGTGTTTGTTTATAATTTATTTCACGAAAAAGTCAAATAACACTCAACGCCCAGCTAACTTACAACCTGTTTACTGCGCACTGGTAGCTGCCAGAACGTGTGCTTTATGTCGCTCAGCCATGGAGGTGTCAAAAAAGGCGTAGTAAAAAGGCTTAGTCAATAAGACAGTTTTTCTATTTATGTAACTGAACCACATAAATTATAGCCTATGTCCGTCTCCTGGCTTTAAGCTACCTACCCACCAATTTTTAGCCATATCGGTACAGCCGTTCTTGAGTTATAAGTAGTGTAACTAACACGACTTTCTTTTATATATATAGATAGCTGTCAATAAATAAACTCGGATGTTCAAATAGTGGCTCTGAGTAGTTTTCTCAAGAAGAAGGAGTATTGAACGTGTGAAGAACAGCTTTAGTAAAATGATATACTCATTACAGGTTTTTGTACACAGTAACTAACAAGCGTCTCGTTTTTAGGCTACTGGGCATAAACGGGTTAATATTTATGTTGTGTAAATCTTATCTCAGGAGAAAAATAGCAACTAACTTTTTGATAACTTTTTCAGTTTACTGTCCTTTTCCTGGAATACTGGAGCACGGAAGAGTTCTTTTGGTTGGATACATGGGAATGTATGACTACAGACCGTATGTCAAAAAGGTTACGAACAATCGCCAGATCATGTACGAATGCCACCGCCATTACACCCTGAAAGATGGCCCGCCTGGAGCGACTTGTGTGGATGGACAATGGAGCCCAAAACAGATGCCTAGGTAAGAAATCTCGGTGAAATACTATTTAATTATCTGAAAATTCAAGGAAATGTACATAAATAAAATAGGAAAGAGTTCAAGAAAAAAAAATTAATGACCTAGAATTATATACTGCAAAAAAAAAAAAAAAGTTTTTACAGTAAAATACTAGCAGCAAAGGCTCCAGTTTAGAACTGTAAAATGAACAGTAATAAACTATAAAATTAGTAATTTTACAGTTTATTACTGCGGATTTTACAGTTTTAAACTGGAACCTCTGCTGCCAGTATTATACTGTAAAAACAACAGTTTTTGTACAGTATACATAAAATTCAATGAGTGCAGTATACAGCAAATTCAATGAGTTGAGCATATCTTGGGTAATAATAATTTATTTATATAACAATTTATTTTTTATTTATTTATTTATTTTATTTATTTATTTATTTATTTATTATTTTTTTTTTTTTTTTTTTTGCTTAAAATAACTAAACAAAATTAGCTGCAAAAATAAAGAAGCAAAGTTATCAAAAAAGGGGAGATTATCATTACGATGTAAAATTTGTATTGTTTATATGTTCAGTACAATGTAAAAATTTCAAAAAAAAGCAAGCTTCGACCCATATGGATAGATTTAAAATAAGTTGGATTTATCGGATCACTGTTTCATTTTTTTTTCAAAAGTTCCGGGCTGAATTGAATAATTGTGGAGTAAAACTCTAATCAAGATACTGCGAGCTCTGTTTATTAATAAATTCCGAGTTATAGGGAGTTCCTAGAGCTTCTAGACTTAAATAATGAGAATCAATTTTTAACGTCTTATAGTATAGCGTAATAATCACCAAAGGATCGTAAAAGATCTATTAATCGCTATAAGATTGAAGACAATTTACATTGTGCTGATAAAAACAAAAATGAAAATTTTCATTTAAAGTAAGTTTTGAAAAGAAATAGAGCATTTTTCCTCAAAAAAAATTCAGTAAACTAAGATAAAATTTATTGGTTGTGCCGAGAGACATAAAATAGACGAAAAAGAATATATAAATTTAAACTTTAAATATAGTACAAATTCAAAAATAGCTACAGGCTATGACAGACTAACTTGAAATAGTATCTTTAAAGATATGAAGAGCCAAACTTTAACCTAATATGTTCTTTCTTACTAAAACATTCCTTATGCAGAAATTTTTTGATAGGTAAATTCAACCTATGAACATCCCAAAAATATTTCCTTTGAAATATACCTTTATAAAATATCTTTCGCAAATATATGTTTCAAACTCGATACTTTTGTAACAATTTTTATTTCGTATAGGTACAGGTATCGCTTTATCCTATTCTCCAACAGGCCGTTCTTCAAATAAAATATTTCTCTAAATCTATTACATCTATAGAAAATTAAATATATTAGTTACGGAAAACTCCTAGTTAATATCATTAAAATTCAAGACTTCATTAGATTCTTATTTAATAATTAATGCATTAAAGTTAAGAGTACTACCTTTTACTCATTAATTGTCTTAGCATATAATAATTATAAAGACTTTTTCTCTCTCCTAAAAAATCGAAGAAGAATGTTTTATAAATGTATCAAAGTGAATCAATTTAACGTCTAATACTGAACATGAATTACTTTTCATGTTTCCTTTACATCTCTTCGTAACCGTCGCAACTTTGTTTTTAAGGAAAAAAATTCGCTTATCCTCTACAACATTTTGTTTCACTTTATAATGATAGTTTTTACCAATATTATCATTTAACGGTTTCCTTTTTAAGTATGGCTCAATCCTCTGGCATCTCTTGAATTGCTGTTTTCAATCCAAGCCCTGCCTTAAAATATTTCAAACAATTTCTAAGCCGCTATTATCTGAAACTGTCAGCTTTTGAAGATGAAAGAAAAAAAATTATAACCGCCATTAAGGTAATGTCGAAATTTCTGGCATTCTTCCGAACACGAAAAATCTAATCATTTCTTGTATGAAATCCATTAAACCGTATAATGGCGGAAAATAAGATAAAAGATAGCCTTTAAAAATCTTGATGCAAAGTAACTGCATGTGAGAAAGAATTTAAACTGTTGAAGTAAATAATATGGTATTGTGCTTAAGGTTTTGTTTGAAATGAAAAGATTTCTGTCTGCTGGTAAGAATAAGGGAATATTTTGATTAATTGATCATACATTTTATTTAAATCTTTAGGAGGAATGTCAAAGGTTCGTTCCTTTTTCCTCTTTTATTTTTATCAAAGTATCTTGTTCAAACTTTATTTAACATTTAAAAAAAATGAATGAATGAAAGTTGAAACAGGAAAGTCTTTTTAAAATAAATAAAGACAGAAAATAACACTGCGAAAAATAGGTTGTTGTTTTTACAGTATAATACTGATAGCAGATATTTCAGTTTAAAACTGTAAAATCGCAACAACAAATTGTAAAACTAGCTATTTTACAGTTTATTGCTGTAAAAACAGCAACCTTACAGTTTATTACTGTAAAATTAACAATGCTACTGTTTATTACCATTAAATTAGCTGTATTATAATACAAAAACAACAGTGTAATACCGGCAGCAGAGGTTCCAGTTTAAAACTGTAAAATGCACAGTAATAAACTGTGAAACTAGCAATTTTGCAGTTTATTACTGTAAATTAACAATTTTACTAATGTAAAATTGGCAGTTTTACAGTTTATTACTGTAAAATTACTGTAATAATAGCTGTACCATACTGTAAAAACAACACTCATTTTTTACAGTGAAGGCATATCTCAGACCTAGAATGAAAGAGGCACTTTTCGAATTAGAGTAGCATTAAATAAGTGCCTCTTTCATTCTAGGTGTGCGATAAGACTAAATATTACTACATCTAATTCAACGTATCGCACCCTTGTAAAAAAAATTGACATAAGCCGGAATTTGCTAATTTTACAGTAGAGTAAAAATAAAAATATTTTTTTTCTTACCGGTTAACTCTTACTACTATTTTGCAACGAGTATTCATTGATATTTTTTAATGAAATATATGTATAAACTGAAGTTTTCTGTATAGTACTACTTTTTTAGTTTATCCCATGCTTTATAGATTTATATAGTTACATTTTAGTGTGACATTTTGTCACTGTTAGCGCTCATAGCCAACACTATCAAAATTTCAGTTGTGACACTTTTCCTCATAAAAGAACAATGTTTTGACCTGTTTTATATAAAAATCAGAAAATTAAGATTTTTCGACTTATATCACTTTTTTTGCAAGGGTACGATAGATCAGAGATAACATAAGCCACAAAGATTTATGAGATCTAAAAATATTTGATTAGGAAACGTTCAAATGCCAACTTTCGAAGGGATGTTTTGCGTTCAAGTGTTAGGGCCCTGCTCCACATCAGCGTAAAACGCGACCGAAACTGAAGGCAGAAAACGAAAATCCGGGTACTTTCCATAGGAACACTATTTGCTCGATTTTACGCTTCTGCCTTATTTTTCTGCTTTACGTCAATGTGGAGCAGGGCCCTTAGTTTTTACAAAACCAGATTGATATTATGATGAAATTCTGAACGAATGTATTTAATAGTTACGTGAGGGTAGTTATATTTTGAACAATATCATCCTCTATTTATGTATTTCATAGTTTCATCGGTCAACATTATACTTTGAAGTGTAATTAGATGTAAATTTTTTGTTCAAAGTTGAGTTTGATCAACATTTTATTGCTTATTGTACAGTCACATAAATTACATTTATATTTTGCTTTCTGGAAATTTTTAAACTGCTGTTTCCTGCTTGAAATACGGAGTGATGATTAATAGCAAATGCCTGCACCAATATGCAAATGCGCCACCGGCAGAGGGCGGCGTATGTCCACAGGACTATAACAGACTTTTAACTGACATTTTAGCTAAGAGATAACGATTAAACTCATAGGTCAGTTGAACATTCGTCCAGTTAACTCGGCCAGCTTCGAATCGTTCATTTCTAACCAAGCTGGTAACTATTCATTTCTTGTAATTATGCCATATAAATATTTGATTTAATGTAATGCAGTATTTTTATCAGTTCAATTAGTTTTAATTTCACAAAACTACTCACCCACTCTACAATCAGCAACAACAAACTTATTTACACTATGTACAAATAATCTGTATAACTGCTAAACAGCCAGCAGTTTAGAAAACGTCTTGTAAACTAAATGGCAAACACGCCTCAAATTTTGACAAAAATTTTCAGCAGGCTTACCCATGCTTTTGAAACTAACATATGCAAATTTTTAGCTGCTCAAGAAAATTCTGAGGATTTAGGATCTCTCAAATAAAAGGTTCAAAAAGGCCAGAGCAGCTCAAATTACCACGTTTAGGTTAAGCTTCCATAAAATTTTATTTCAATAGTGGCCTGAGAGTTTCAGGAGCGTAAAGTATTTTTGACCGTAAATACAATTTATATATTTGTGAGTTTAAGTTCATTAGCGTTTTGCAACACACATGTGTACACTCTTAAGAAAACTCGGATAGGAATTTTTTTTTCTGGATTTTAGTTTGTCATATTTAATAAAAAAAAAAAGTTTAAAAGCTCGTACACTGTCATTTGATTGAGAAATTAACCATTGTATTAAAATTGTCTGAAAACTTAGCCTAAATACACTGCTCGACATTGAAAATGCAACACCAAGAAGGAGTGGTCAGAAATTGATGAAATTTGGTAAGAAGACAGAGACAGCATGGAACAATAAGTGATATTTATTTCAAAATAAATAAGCAAAATTTGGAGCGAGGACGGCGTCGGCTCAGTAAGAAGTAGGACCACCGCGGACAGCGATGCACGCAGAAACACGTCTAGGCATGGAGTCAATAAGCCTGCGGATGGTGTCCTGCGGGATGGCACTCCATTCCCTTTCAACCATTTACCACAGTTCGTCCTCTGAACGAGGCAGTGACAGGTTCTGCAAACGGCGTCCAATCACGTCTCATACATGTTCGATTAGTGACAAGTCAGGAGAGTACGGTGGCCAGGAAAGCATCTGTACACCTCGTAGAGCATGTTGGCTGATTCGAGCACTGTGAGGCCGGGCGTTATCCTGTTGAAAAATTGCATTTGGCAGACCCTGAAGGTAGGGGATTGCCACCGGCCGCAGTACATTATCTACATATCGTTGGGCCGTCATAGTGCCCCGAATACGAACTAGAGGTGATACGGAATTGTATGCAATAGCGCCCCAAACCATTATGCCACGTTGTCGCGCTGTGGGGCGTTCCACAGTTACTGCCGGATTCGATCTTTCTCCACGTCGACGCCACACACGGATGCGATGACTATCGCTGGACAAACAGAAGCGGGATTCATCTGAGAACACTACGGTTTGCCATTCTGCCATCCACGTCGCTCTGGTCCGGCACCATTCCAAACGTTGGAGTCTGTGCTGTGAGGTCAATGGCAGTCTTCTTAGCGAGCGCCGTGATTGCAGGCCACGTGCAACCAGTCGACGGGAAATGGTTCTGGTCGACACAGGAACATCCAGGGTACCTTGCACGTGCTGCAGAATCGACGTACAAGTGACTTGCTGTTCCGCCACAGCTTGTCGGTGAATCCGTCGATCCAAGCGGTCTGACGTTACTCTGGCTGCACCTGCACCCCTCAATGTGGCTACATTTCCTCTTTCCAACCATCTCCGACACAGCCGATGCACAGTGCTTGCATCCATGTAGGTATCAGCTGCAATTTGACGTATGGACCAACCTCCCCATCTCAGTCCGATCACCATACCCCTTGTAAAGTCGTCTATATGCTGGAAGTGTCTTCGTTGAGGACGGCGTGGCATTTCCTCCTATCACACGTATCCTTCGAGACAAAAACCAAATTTCTCCGATAATTAGTCTGGCAGAAAAACCAACATGAACATAGCCCACTTTTCAACTTCATTCTCTTATATCTTACTTCACGTGCGTCGGAGTGCTGCGCATTTCATATCATTTGCAGTCACGTGCGTCTACGGTAAAATTTGCATGAATTTCTGACCACTCCTTCTTGGTGTTGCATTTTCAATGTCGAGCAGTGTATATCAATACGTATCCCAAAGCTGCTCTGATATTTTGGAGCCCCTTATTTGAGGAATTCTAGATCCGCATGACTTTGATCTTTAAAATTGAAATGTTGCAGACATTAGTCTCAAATTCATGTATACTGCATTTAATCACAATCGGAGATGGTCTATTAAGAATTACTGAGTCACTTGACATAGAATGGCTCTGTTACTACCAAATACGATAAAGCACTACGACAAATCATGGCTCTAACTGTACGCAGTCAACGCTACTTAGCTCACTCGCAACTAAATCTCTAACTAAATAGACTTAAAACGCTAATGAAACTTTCATTCACAGTCTCTATAGAAAATACGGCAATAATTCCTTCTATTTTAGATTGCTCTTTTGTACATAGTGTCATTACAGGCATACATAGTGTCACTTTTCTTTTTTGAGCAATGATGAATCGCTATTTATTTTCATTGCCGACCGCAGTGGTCGTGTGGTTCCTTTTAGAGGTTGGACTCGGAATCGTCCAGCGGGTGGATGGACGTTGGTCCATCTCTTCGGAGGTCCACTGGCCCCTGTTTTAAGTCCTTGACCTCCGCTCCTCCTGGTGGAGGCCATGCCCAACACACACACACGCGCGCCTTCGATTACACAAACACACCTATCGAAATTGATGATTGCGTAAAACATAATTTGAGCTCAAGATGTAAAAAATCAAATCTTTCTTTTTCTCTTTTTTCAACTGCAGATGCTTTAAAGAATCTCATCCGGTGTTGACCACACAAAGGAGGCGGAGAGAGCTCATCCGAGCGCGGCTCAGAAGGGGTGGGAAAAGAAGACGGAGAGGAAAGAGAATACGCAGCAAAGATCGAAATATGAAAGGTAATTTCAATTTCAGTTAAAAACGACATACTTTTCTTTCTTTATGCAAGGAAAAACGAAATCATTCATTTGGAAAACAGCAAGATATTTTTCTAGAACTATTCGCGCCTGCTTTTCTGCACATTAACATCAATTTTGCGAGGCAGTATTATGTGCTTTTTTTTCCTATTATTAAGATTTATTTTATTCATAAACATTATTTCCCTCAGTTTTGAAAAGGATAGTCCAAACAGTGAATGAAAACACCCTAGTTAATGAACAGTTTCTTTTCTTTTTTTTTTTTTTTGTAATGTTTCAGAAGTTTCTTCTTCAATGGATTGGCAACTGTAACTTCCTTATAAATAATGACTAGAAATGTTTGTTTGTCCACAAGTTGGAAGTATTCATTGACTAAATTATTATACTGTATTTCATTTCAATCCCAAGTGACAGGAAAGTTCTCCCAGATTTTTGCTAACAATTACTCACATTAATGAAAATATTTTTAATGTAATGTACAGAATATTAGAACTTTAAAAGATATTATAAATGTCTGAAAATGAAATTGTGCCTTAGAATAATGATGACGATAGCTTATATGCTCGATTTTTTCAGCTTCTTTACTCTTACTCCGCTGTTGAAATTCCAATTTTATAAACTTTAAATGTGAGATTTTACCTGCTATCTTTAATAGCTCAAAAAATGTCCTGTCTGTTTATGAAAAAATACAATCTTCTTCCTTTTACGCAACAATGTGCTGAAAAACCTCCAAAACTTATTTCGTCCTTTGAAAATGGTCAAAGAGTATTTTTTGTAAGGATTAAAACTACAAGTAGCACTTACATGGCTTCAGACAATTAAGAAATGAAGTTTTTCTACACTTACTTTAAAAAAAAATAAACGAGATTATTAAGAATATTAGCAAAACCGTGATTTTTTTAAAGCCAGAGTTAATTTAATGCTCAACAAATTTGGATTCGTATTGCACTACTCGTATTTAGTTCAACCAGTATCATTGTGAAAGATTGTTTGTTTTCAGTCGTCTTCATTAAGACTTTCCTTAAGCAGGTTGTGTCACACAAACATAAAAAGTGACTGATGTTTAGTCAAGGGTGAACCTAGAAATAATTGTTTTATTACGTATCCCTTACCACACATCTTGGTTATAAACGTTGAACTCACGTGTATTTGCGTGTGACTGCAGTAACAAAACCTGTCCTATAGAGAGCCCTAAACCTACCTTTTGCTAGCATCAAAGATACTCCAAAATGCATTTCTTGAATTTCAATACTGAAAGTTTACCAATGTTCAGCCCCTCAAATGAGGGGCGATCGCCCCCACCGCTCCTCCTTTTTATCCGTCAATGTGTTTAGTAAACCTGCTGAAGCAAGACTAATATTCTCTGCAAAAAAGTCATCAGAATGGTAATGAGTGACAATTCAGGGTGTCTTTGAGCCAGTCCAAGTAACTTTGGGCCACTTCACATTTACTTCAGGTTTTTTTACGGAATACTACATTTTAAAATCATAAAGACAAGAAGCCTTTTTTATGACCTTGACAGGAAAATGCATCATTGGGAAGATTTTTTAATTTTTAGAATCAAAAAGTAGATGTGGCGTAAAATTATCCAGACAGTCTTAAAAATTCTCTAAATAACATACTTTGATAATTATTGGCTATGTTTTTCTTTGAGACTTATGAAATAAATTTTATACTTCAAGTTCATACATAAACCGCAAGATTTTTTTAAAATACTGAACACATTTTGTTTTTACGAAAATACTTCATTCATGTTTAAAATTACATTTCCATTTACAGAATAGTCTCGTTTATCCAAACCAGCTGGGACCAAAAAGCTTAAAATTCGAGTAATCCAGGAAATGCGAATAATTATCAATTCTTTTAAATAAACAGTCGGACTTACACTCCAAGTGTACTATGATGATTACTACATTAGGATGATTTATGTACAATCTCTGCAAGTGCTTAATATTAATTAAATAAAAAGCCAATAATAAGCGTGCTTATTATTCACTCTTCAAATTTAGTTCCAAACAGCTATCTCCCGCTTTTTCAGTGGCCATCTCAAGAGCCTTTCTTTTCTGGGTAGTATTATAACACACCCAATCAGTAAAAAATGCATCATAGGACAGGCCTCTTCAGAACACATCCTTGAGTGCCTCGGCTTGTCTTGAGACGAACTTTTTCTTTCTCCATTACATTTTTTTTTGTTGTTGTTTGCCTTTTTGAGAGTACACAATCTCATAGATCTCGTCTAGTCTTGGAAGCTGGATATATATATATATATAATGGGCCCTCCACATGCTCCGAAAAATCCGAAGGCATTCCTTGAGGAGAACGTCAAAATAAGGGGTCTCCGCACGCTCCAGAAAATCCAAAGGCTATCCTTGAATCGTACCTCAAGTCTCAACACGCTGCGGGACTATACGAAAGCTTGAGGATAATCTCCTACCAATCCACACAATGCGATTGGCGTTGAGAAAATCAAATGAAATTTTAGATGGGCAGCTCCAGCCTCCTAGCCAGAGATCCACGAAATATCTCAACAGAATTCGTCATACACACGTAAAGGTTTTCTTCAAGGCCTGGGGCCTCGTGGAACTCCTTCGGATTTTCCGTTGCGTGTGGATGGCCCTTTAGAAACAACAACAAATTTAATTCAGATAAACCATGCTGGATAAGCAAGTTCCTACTGTAATTGAAAACATGAAAACTGCAGTCCCTTAAGACCTTTCGCGAAAGAGATAAAATGAAAGTAAACAAACAAGTTGCCGCTATGCTACTTTTGGGATTTCCTTTTGGGAAGAGAAAATTATCGATGTGAATCGCATTCGCCGTCTGTTTGGCACCAATTAATTCGTATCCAAGCCAAACACGTGATTGACGCAATTCTTTGTGTACATCTAGTCTAGCTATTCCGTGAATGAACTGTAGATCCATTCCCAATAAAGAGATCTTCCCGTCTTTTCTTTCCCAGAGGCCTGCTCTCTGCAGGAGACGGACTGGATGGAGGTGGAGATCGTGAAGCTGGGTCGGGGGAACGAGTCAATGCCCCACGGGACCATCGTGAATGTGACGTGCACGGCCGGGTACCACCTCAACATCGGCAACCGGACGGCCAAGTGCATGCGGGGCCGCTGGAAGCCCAAGGAGCCAGAGTGCCTGACCTGTACGTACGTAGTTTTCGTACTCTCTCCATCCTACCCCCCACGTTAATGCATTATCTTGTGTTGGTTCAAAGTTGCAATTACATTAACGGGCAACTTCATTTTGAAAAAAAAGCATTGATTGCTACACAAAACAGCTTGAAGAGCAGTGGCGCACCCATGGAGGGGGCTAAGGGGCTTGAGCCTCTCCCAGAGACCAGAAAGGTCCATGACCCCTTAAGCAGGCCAGAGAGATAGCCTTAAATTGCGTCTTTGACCGTTAATTTTGGAAACTTTACAAAATAGTTGAAAATTACTTCTTGCAAAATGTAACTGCTGCAAAAATATCATTCCAAGAAACTGATTTCATTTCATTTCACCCTCCAGGGTCCCCCGTACCTACCAGCTTAGTGGTTTAACCGGGATAGGGCCCTGAAGAGCGCTCTGTTCTTAATTTTGAACCAGAACCTAGGGTCGAGCAAACCATAGGCCCTAGCACCCCCAGAGGTATCGTTTCACTTGGAGGACTTTGTGACCACGACATTTTTAACGCCTCCTAGTCACTATTAATCAAGACGGTGGATCTTTGATCTGCAGGGATCGAACCCGGGTCCTTTCGGACACGAGTCCGATGCCTTACCGATCGGGCCACCACGGCCACCAAGAAACTAATATACTCCTGAGGAAACAGCTTTTCTTTTTTTTAATAATGTTTGTAGTAGTTTTCTTAATTGAGTGGTTTTTCTTAATTTGAGTACACTAAGGCATATCTGTCTGAAATTTTTTACAAATTTGAACTGATTATGTTGGTTGATAGAGAGAAAAAAAAATTCTGAGAACAGGAAAGAGTATTATTTTATTCCTAACTAAAATTTTCAGAGTCGGCATATAATTGAACCAAAACTGTATAACAAAACTTTATTAATAAGAAATTTTAAAAAATCTACATAAATCGGAGAGGGGGGAGTCTGCTGAGAAATCACTGATTTTTCCTCTCAATTCACGCATCAAAATTCTATTTAAAAATGTTTAGCCCCTCCCAGGAGAAAATCCTGGGTGCGCCACTGCTGAAGAGGTTCTAATTATGTCAGGTTCTTGTTTCGTTCCATGAATTTTTGAAGAAAATAGACGCTACTTCTATAAAATACAATTAAATTTTGCAGATTTCCAGAAATTGGTATTAATGCATGGTGATATTTCGGTTCCGTAACAGACGTAACTCACGAGATACGTCCGTTAAAGAGAAAATGCTATTAATTCAATATTTTCTCTGGAAATCTTGAAATTTTAACTGCATTATATGATAGTAAAAACCATGTTCTTCATGAAATTCGTGAATCAAAACAGAGGTTTATACATATTTCTAATCTTTGTAAGCTGGGATTGTGAAAAAAATGATTGATATGTCTGTTACCGTGGAATTGCCCAAAAGCGCTTCCCTGTATATTTCTGCACAGAAAGGGCATAAGTTCGTTTTTTTAAAATTAATTTCAGTAGCAAAATGAAACATAATTCATGAAATAACGATCCAACCTATGGCTCGATTGGTCATGAAAAAAAAAATTGTGGTATTTAATTTATGCGTGAATAAACTCAACGCTTTTCAGTGAATCTTAAAAAGTTTTATTTGTGGAATTTAAAATCTTTCTTTAAAAAAATCGATTCTCTTAATTTCTTCTGCCATTAGCTCCACAACAGAAATAGACGACTGTATTTTTACTTTCATATTTCAAGCTATCAGATTTATACCTCAGAGCCAGACAAGCGTCCATTTTCGTTACTTTTCAGGACGACGTTTGTCTGATGCGTACAAAGATTAAGGCTGCTAAATAATTTTGAATGAATTTCTTTTATAGAATAATATTCTCATTCGTCGATGCGGAATAAGATTCTACTAACAATCTATATCAATAAAAATGAGTGAATGCTTGTATACTTGTTATCTATACAAATCCACAGTTTGCGTCAGATTTTCATCAAACTTGACACAGAGCTTCCTTGATGCCCTAGAATTCTCATAGGCGGAGTCTTGAAATTTTAAAAAATCTAAAAAGCTCAAATTCAAGTTTTTTGTCAAAAAATGACCCTTTTATAGGAATCCAGCCTATTATTAGGCCTATTTTTTAATCGACATGAGCCTTTAGGTTACAAATTGATAAAATTTATGGTATTTAAATATTAGCATTTTCCAACAAAGATTAAAATTAAAACAATGAATTTTCATTTCAAGGCTCACCTATTTCATTTTGGCATGAAATACGTCAAAAACAATTATAATTCATGTTCTCATTTGGCACAAAATATGTATGATACAGAAATTTTTTTTTCTTATCCTCCTATCAGAGTAATTATGCAAAAACATGGATTAAAATTAGTTGGGATTAGTGGTATACGGTTTTTATCCCACGTATACCACTAATCCCAACGGATCTTCCTTCTAACTTTAAGAGATTACAGTTTCCAGTGAGGCTTGCTTTCTCCATCACGATCAACAAGTCACAAGGACAGTCAATTAAGTACTCCGGAGTGGATTTGAGGTCTCCCTGTTTCTCCCACGGACAGTTCTATGTTGCCTGCTCGAGAGTAGGTTCACCCAAAAATTTATTTATTCTTGCGCCTGAAGGTGAAACTAAGAACGTTGTTTATAAACAAGTTTTGCGTTAAATTTTTATTAGAATTTTTTGAGAAGCTAAAGTTTTATATTAATACGCACCCGGGCAACGCCGGGTATAAAGCTAGTACAGTAATAAAGTGAAAATCCCTTGTCTAGATCTCAGATACAGAGATTACCACAATGTTTTCTCATCATGCACAGAAATATTTTAAATGATTAACTTTTTCGATTGAATACCATAAAAGAAAGCAGTTTCTTCGATGGAAATACCTGAATATGAAATTATTGCAGTTTTTGCAACAAAAAAAAATATGTCACAAGGAAATTCTAACTGCTCTTTACGACAGTCACCATCCTTAAAACTTACACAACCCCAATAAACTACACCCCTCTCCACATCACTTTGAACAAAGATTGTCACAATGGCTCAGACATAATTCAAGTTTAATGATCACCTGTAGGATCTCACGCGATTATTCTCGGGAATAACTGCGTTTATCTCACCTTCAATTTCTCTCGGCCTATCAGGTTATTCATTTAACGTTCCAGCAAACTGACGGGCCATTGTACTTAAGAAGCACCATTTATTTGAGCGTTGGAATGCGCTCGGGCGACCTTTTAGAATAGCAAAACCGTTGCAAGTGATCTCTTAAAGTGTTATTTTAAGAAACATTTGGATGGAGGCGACATATTTTCATATTTCAATGTCCGAAGATTATGGCCTGCATCGGAGTTTGAATTGTTGAGGATATTCTATAAAAGCATGAGCTTTAGAATGGGTTTACCATATCTTTGTTAAAAGAGTAAACTGAGCGTACATAAACTGAAAGTACAAACACTAATAGCTTAAATAAAACCATTCCCAAAGCATTATTTCATTAAAGCAATTTTTGTGATAAGTATTGTCCGTTTTATTTATTGATTTATTTTTCTTTAACTTCTCTTAAAACGATATTTAACTTGTTTTATTTTTAAGCTAAAACTAGCGATTTATTACACATGAAGCATATTTTTACCAGGGCTGTGGAGTCGGAGTCAAAGAGTCGGAGTCGGACTGATTTTGGACCAAAGAAGTTGGAGTCGGAATCGGAGTCACTGAAAAACATGTCGACTCCGACTCCGACCACCTTCGATTTGGATGGAGTTTTTTTGGAGTTGAAAACATGTCTTTGAAACTAAGATATCCAAATTTTCAACTTCCAAGATCCAAATCCTGAGAATCTTGGATCCCTAAAAAAGGGGGACTCCAAAATGGTGGGTCTGCTTTGGGAAACAAATTGATAGGTTTAGGCTTATGTTGCAAAAAAGTTTATCCCTCTCTCGGTTTGAAATGTTAAGAGCTTAAAGTGCATTTAGTTGCTAATACAGTCAAACATTTTTCTGAATTTGAGCTCATTAGCTTTTGTGTAGCACGCATGCAACCTGTTGAGATTTCGCGGTGGAAATTTTTCTTCCTAGATTTTAAGGCGACATAAAATCTTTTTTAAAAAATAATGCAAAAGCTCGTACTTCATAGTTATTTTGTCAAAGTATTAGTTTTGAACAGGCTACAGTTGCAGAACTTAAATATTGATTTTGTGAAATATTTTGTCATCCAAAGTGGCTATTAAAACCCTTCACGGGAAAAATAGCTTATTTTCAACTCGTTATAGATGAAGGTTGTCAATTTCTCCTTTTAATCAGTACCATTAGAAAGAACAAATTTTTTTCTATCAGAATAGGTTTATTTTTGATCGTGCTCTTTTCATGCATATTTTTTGTTTTTGCAATGAAATATGCGTTGAATGCTCATAACTTTGAAATGACGGACCTCTTTTCAAATATCGGATTTACAACGCACTTAAAGTGGAATACCCGCGTATAAAGCATAATGAAAACGTAAAATGTAACTTCAAACACAACTGAATAAAAAATATTTGCATCAGAAATGCAATGTGTTAAAATAGTCTGACAATTTAACAAGAGAAGAATTCGTATTTTACGGAGTCAACTGATGAGAGCGACACTTGTCTTTTGCTTTTGAGAAAATTAACTTTTTGGGAAGTCACAGTGACCTCCGAGAATTGAGGTGAATGAGGGGAAATTACCTGCAAGAATTCTTTGGGAAATTTTGAACTGTTTGAGAGATCACGATGACCTCTCGTGACCTCCAACTGATAATTCTTTGGGAAATTTTGAACTTTTTGAGGGGTCACAATGACCTGTCGTGATTTCCAACTGGGACATCCCAGCTTGCCTCCCCCCCCCCTCTAACGTGAATCCTGGCTGCTCTCGTGAAAAAAAAATTAAACTTTAAAAAATAGACTGAACATTTCAACGTTCGTTTAAGGGTATTCCCTCTTCACATTTGGGTAAAAATGTAAATAATAAAAAAAAGCAGGAGTTGGAAGTTTTAAAATCCCGTAGTCGGAGTCGACCATTTTTCCTCCTACTCCACAGCCCTGATTTTTACTAACTTCCAGACAACAAATAACCCCGAATATTCCATATATTTTATTCAGTATAAAATAGGTTTTTAGAAAAAGTTTGGAGAAATAGTAATAGTAGAATACTTCATAAAAAGTTGTGAGCAATGCAACACCAAGAAAGTTCAAGTTATCAATGTTATTTCTGTTTCTTGATGAGAAGGAAAAAAAAGAAATACTAAAACAAAATGTAAGAATTAAATGATGAGGTTCTAAATTCAAATGTAGAGAAAGTTATACAAACTGAAACGATAAATTAAACAATATTTGAATCATATTAGACAACATCAAAGTTAACAATAAATACGAGTTACTCAGTCGAAGAGGAAAAAATCCAATTACTTTACTTTAAAAATACAATATAATAAAATGCAACAAGCATAACTGACATCAAAAATAAATTAAAATAAGAGGGGCCTTATATCAGACTAACCTTAGGGACGAATTGCATTTCATTTTTTTTTTTTTTTATTTAACAGCGAAACTACATAAAGTTACCAAACAGCTGCTTTAAAGTCACAAATACTGGGAAAACGTGGAAAAAAGACTGAAACAATTACCACCTTTGATTTTTAGTTACCATTTTTTAATAGTTACTGCTGGCACCTTACTGTGTATGTGCGTGCATTTATTTATTTATTTATTTATGTAAACCCCACCAGTCACCACCGTATCTACCCTGATGAGGGTTTAATCGGATGTGGTTGCTGGGAGGAAAAGAAAAACCAACAAACGACCAAGCGCCCGTTAGAAAACATTCATTAAAACTGGATATTAATTTACATAAAATAATGTACAAATTACTTGGAGAGAAAAAAAGAAAAAAACAATTTTTATATATACAGAAACAGGCAATAATATACCTTTAAAGTTTTTAGGCGGGATATTTGAAGTCTTCTATATGAGTGCTGAGTAAAAACATTATTTTATGAAGATTTTTGCGAGTAACTGGATGATATAGAATATGAACTATATTTTTGGATACAGGAAGGTTGGAATTATATGTGCAGTGGAAAGAGCTAGTTAACGGACAATTGAATACGCAATGTTCAGGAGTTCCAAGTTAACTGCAAACACATAATGGTGAGCATGTGTGCGTGCATTTACGCCGAAAGAAAATGAACACAAAATAAATTAACCCATTAATGCCTAGCGTCCCTTTTTAGGGACGGTCCAAAAAAGGGTCTGAATTTTCCCAAAATGAACATTTCAACCAAATAATAGTGTTCAATTAGTACCTTGCTTGGTATTGTTTCAATTCGTTATTAACAGATTGCAGCACATAACCATTGTAAAGTGCGTTCTGTAGCAGTTTCAATATGATCTTTATCAAAAATGACATCGTTCACAATCTCTAAAAAAAAAGCTACGTTTTCAAAGTTATTCCCAGCTTCCCCAATTTACGTTAATTGCTGATTTCATTTCTTCTTATTAAATGTCTTTTAAATATTATATCGTTGGCAGTGAAAAATTTTAGTAAAAAATGTATGTACCCTCTGGGGTCTATCGTCACTTTTAAGGGACGATTTTTCTTTCCTTAATAAAAACAATTATTTTTTACATAATATTTTTTTTATTATTTTTCCTGTTTATTAAACACTGTTTGTAACCAGTATACAAAATATCTTTGAAAAAAAATGTCAGGCATTAATGGGTTAAATACACATCTAAACTGAATTTTAAATCTCTCAAAATTTCCAAACCTACTAGCAGCTTTATTCTGTACTCAAACACTTCCACTTTGAAAAGACAAGGGATTTGCTCGCAAGATGAAC